>JAEIGR010000040.1:600000-767500 GCA_018904305.1 Scaptomyza montana | reverse complement strand
ATGGGCTGTTATAAAGGAAGGAATCAATGTTGAGCTCTTTATTACGGACGTAAATTGCCTTAATTCAGGCTGTAGAATGTCGGCAGATGTGGTGAGACGTTATGAAGCTCCAATGGAGCCCTACATATTATTTTGGCAATCATTGCTTCTCAAAATGGACGAGGACACAAAGGATGATGTTGTGGCCAAACAAACAAACTTATCTTTCAGAAACAAAAAGGTTATAAAGAGTTAAATAAAAATAAATTATTAAATAATAAGATATAATTTAAATAACCCATGAATTTGTATTCTTCAACTCGTACCGCCAGGGTACAGATCCGTATGGTGAATTTACAGTGTTTAGAGTGGTTTCGGAACTGATTAGCATAATATGTAGTAATCTCAGCTCTGCACATTAAATATGGGTTAAACTCAACTGCCGCCAATTGCCAGGTGTTAGTTATAAACAAACACAAAAGTAGCGAAGTTGGTCGTTAATTATTCTTTTAAATTCAGTTATTTTATTAAAAAACAAAGCTGCTCTTCCGCTAACTAAGAGAAAGTAATTAACCTACTGCCACAATATGTGAATTTTTCAACACTTGTTATGATCAGAAAATCTGTGCATTACGTTATTGACAATTTACGAGCATCTGTGTACTGGGCTTTACTTGTGTGGCACAATGCAGCTCTTCATTTGGTCCACATCTCCAATTCAACTGTTTTAAGGTCCAACGATCTCCGATTTTGTTATCGCCCACCCCCACCTTGAAATTATATTGTTCCATTACAATCTAATAAACAATTATTTTTACTAACTAGCAGGTGATGTAAATTCATAACAAATTTACAAGTATGTACAAAATTGTTTAATATCACACAGGCAAAAGTCAACAAATTACCCTTTGATAACGTAAATGACTTTTCGACGCTTTCACTTAAGTATTTTTAGCGGCGTCAGTGTAAATGCAGTATTACGCTTCCCGTTTCCGATATACACACGTTATCGATAAAACAAAACAAACTGGTATATTCAAAATTGAGAGCATTTAAAATTATGGTCAGTTTTTAACGATTATAGATTGCAGTTTTTCAATTAGTTATTAAAAGTTCGTTACTAAATAATTTGGGCAGAAATTTACCATAATAAAAAAAGGTTAGTAACAAAACAGTTAGTTACGTTATTTGTTATTATAAGCATTTGGCGAGTAAATTGCAAATCATACATGCAAACTTATTGTATTTTATTATTTTCTTTAAATTAAACGGCAACGCTGGCAGTAAGACACTTTGTGAACACTTAATGAGACCGCGCCGGGTAATCCCAAAGAGCTTATTGATACATACATCCATATGTATTTAGTATTAACTTAGTTTTAATTTTTATGCGTACCGACAAATGATGGTATACTTTAATTATACACTCAGTCTTACACAAGCACTGGATAAAGAGTTCGATTTTTGATAATTTGTTTTTGTAACATTCGACGTATCAACAACCTACAAACATACATATGTATGTACATATGTAAATCATCATACGCATACATACCTTCATATGAAGATGAGTGTAACTTAATATATATGTACATGTAATACATATGAAAATGCTTACATACACACACAAATACCATATACATATGTACATATTTAAGCATTTATTTTTGACGATATTAAGAAAAGAAAATAATAATTAAAAAATAAATTTGTTTTATGTATTGTTATGTAGATGTACGTAAAACATATGTGTGTATTTACAGTTTTTGTATTGCGCTAATAGCTCGAAAAATACTTTTGTGGCTCTTCACAGCATTAGCATTTCCAATACCAATACATTTGCAATGCATACACATCAAAAATTTACGTACAATGCTGTATGTTCATATGTATGCATATAGTTGCGTGCTCATGCTAGTATGGATGGATATATCCATGCAATGCATGTATGTGAATGTGTCACAAATCTCAAATACGTTTATATGAGCGCATGCACTAAAATACATTTACACATTTATGTATTTTTATTTACAAGGCCCACACACTTTGTTATATTAATGTGTATTTGTTATATACATATATGTACATTAAAGATATTCATGTATACTACATACATTTATACTTATATGAGCATATGTATTTCTGTTTGGAATTTATACGTGCAAATTTATATAAAATTATTTATTACACAATAAAATATATTTAAAGAACACACGCACTCTAAAAATGTAATAGTTAAATTGTTCAGTTTAATATTTGTAGTCAAAACAAAACATCAAATATAGTATATTATGAGCTTTACCAAATTTGGCTTTTAGGTGCAACGACGACGAACCGAACCGAACGACCGAACAGCAATATCGCAATTATAAATACATTCTACGTATCTACATGAACACATATCTATGTATCTACATATGATTGCAGTGAGGTAAATACGTATGTATATAACAGGCGTCCGCCTCAATCGACCGTACGGATGGACTGTGGATTCTCTTTTACATTTTATTAACATTCCTAGAAAGGAACGAAGCATTTAACAGAATGTAAAATCAGAAGGCAACATCGTTTCTCTCATGAAAATACCAATAAACGCCTATTTGTGAACACTCTGTTTTATTTAAATTATTTCTTAAACAATTTTATGTAAATAAAATAAAACTGAATCTTAAAGTATTTTAATTTTATCTTGATAGTGTTTTCATAACAGCTGTTATTGTTCACACGAAATTGCGCAAATTTAAGACTGGCAAAAATGCAAAAAGCAAGTGTATTTGCGTCTCATATTTATCTCAACTACTCGATACTCATTTCTAGCATCGGAAATAGCATCAAAAGTACTTTGTCAAAAAAAGTATTGTGTTGTCATCATCGATGTTCCGTACATGGATGTTGATCGATGCTTAAAAAAATCTCGATAGTTTTCTAAAATTGTTTATTTGGATACATTATATTTTTGCGTTTAAATGTTACAGCCAAAACACTTATTAGTTTTAAAGATACACATATGGAAATAATTTTTATTCGATCGCAATTATTAAATCAGATGGTGTGCGTACTATCAGGCATTTTGCTTAAGTGTTGATGCGGTCTGCACCGGATATAACTAGAAAAAAATTTGATAAATTGTTTTGTGTGACCATATTTTCTTGGCTTTTTTGCAAAGCTGGAGCTGATGTTCGGCGATATATAAAATTAATTTGAATAACTTGCATCGGCAATTTCAAGTTACTTCTTGTTCCAAACTAGTCTTATATCAAGTTAATAAAACTAATAAAAATTAAATAACTTGTAAAGTAATATGAGTTGTAGTTCCTGTTGGTATTTAAGTTTAAATCAGCAGATTTGATTTCGATAATTTTAAAGATATCAAAAATGGGGACTGACTTCACAAGTTTTTCATTTTAATTAACCATATTTTTGTCTTGAACAAAAAATTTAATTTAAATTAAGTTTTTGCAATTGTGCCATCTAAGTATTTATTTTCTAATAGTATGCATGGCTTTGTTATCGAAATTGAGAGTGACTGTTCTATCATCTCGAATTGAGAGTTGTCGTCACTCAGTGCATGCGTATAGGTGTGCGTAATTTTTGCAAACTGTAACATCATTTATTTTAAGTTAAATTTACATTTGTTTTTGCATTTTTGAATAAAGTTTAAATGCGCTAACTGATAAATAACAATCGCCCAATACAAATAGATAAGACATTTTGTGAAACAGTTCGTGTATTTTCGTATGTATGTATAAACCTGTATGCATTGCGTTTGCAAATAATAATATGTGTATGAAAATACATCTGTGTGAATTCAAATTACAAGTATGGTCCCAATACGTATGGAACTTAAACTTTTAAATCAACTTTCAACTCATGTGTTTGTTGGAAAACTATTACATAAATGTTATGGCCAGGTCAAATAAAATATATCCCAAACATCCTATACATTTATGTATTTATGCATATACACATGTATACAGCGTGTTCAAGGCTGTTGCAAGAGTAGTTCAATGAAAAGTTTCCGTGCACTTACTATTTATGCTAGTGAGTGTATACACGATAGCATACATACAAATAGCGGTAAAGCCATACGGATTGAGTGTGTGTCATTGTTTTTGTCCCTTTGTTTTGGTAGTTACAAAATTTGTAAAATATATTATTTATAGCGCATTTAAACGGCAAACATAAGCGTCTCTGGATAAAAAGTATATTTTCTTTCGATGCTGTACTTCATTGAATCGATGATTGTTAATTTTAGTTGGAAGAGTTGTGCTGTGATCCGGCCGAAACGTTGGGTTAACTTTGTAAGTCGGTGAAGGCCAAAGGCAAGGGAAAAAACAGATAAACGGTCGGACGGTGATAAATACGCCTAGGCTAGCATATAGCAATGTCAGATCTTGGAAGCGGGGATGATGGCATCTCAGGATCAAGTAAGTATGGAATCTAATATAATTATATATAATTCTATATAAAGAATCTCAAAGGTCATAGACAAAACTTCTTTATAGAGAATATTAGTAATATAAAACTGCTTGAAAACTTATGAACCCATCTAAAATCGTGATGCCCACGAAAATAACGCTGTGAGTTCGACAACAACATTTATTGTCAGAGACACAAAGCAAAGTAACAATTTAATAAGAAAAATTACATTTTATTCACTAATTTACATATATATGCTCTAGGGGGTAACGACATAATCTCGCCGCCACAATCTCGCCAATACAATTTTTCGGCGATCTTATGTCGTTTTTTCTCGGCGATCTTATGTCGTTTTTTCTCGGCGATCTTATGTCGTTGGAAAACGACATAAGGACGCGCGAGACTATGTCGTTTTCCAACGACATAAGATCGCAGAGAAAAAAACGACATAAGATCGACGAGAAAAAACGACATAAGATCGCCATAATAATATCGCGCGAGATTATGACGTTGATGTATGATGTTTTTTAAACAAAGCTGTAATATTTTAATATACATAACTTTAATTAAAATGGCCATAAAATATATATACAATGCGTCTTGATTAATTTAATACATATAATGATAACAACAATTAGTATCACTCTGAAAGAGATTATGTCGCTATGCCGCTAATGGGCAATAATTTTCCAACAAGTTTGCGCTATAATTCAAAGAAAATCTATTATTGAGGAAATTTCACAATTCATTATTCGTATGAAAAAAAAACTAGGTGGCAGCATAATTATACATAAAGAAATGTAAATAAAATCTTCCAGAGTGATACTAATTGTTGTTATCATTATATGTATTAAATTAATCAAGACGCATTGTATATATATTTTATGGCCATTTTAATTAAAGTTATGTATATTAAAATATTACAGCTTTGTTTAAAAAACATCATACATCAACGTCATAATCTCGCGCGATATTATTATGGCGATCTTATGTCGTTTTTTCTCGTCGATCTTATGCCGTTTTTTTCTCGGCGATCTTATGTCGTTTCAAAACGTCATAATCTCGCGCGATATTATGTCGTTTCCCAACGACATAAGTTCGCTGTCGGCGATCTTATGTCGTTTTTTCCTCGGCGATCTTATGTCGTTGGGAAACGACATAGTCTCGCGCGGTCTTATGACGTTTTGAAAACGGCGAGATTATGGCGGCGAGATTATGTCGCTATGCCATGCTCTAGTTTGCTAACGAACAAAATTGAGCCGATAATAGTGGCCTTTGTTCTTCTTTAACTGCTAACTTACAAAATAAAGGAACAACAATCGTATACCGAAGATCAGAGAATAAACAAAGAACGCGAAAACAAAACAGCTAATGCAAAAAATTTGACTACTGTCTCGTTTCCTGTTTTGAATGCATTTAAAGAAAAAATAATAACAAAACGCATGTGAATTCGAGAGTGAAAAATAAAATATATAAATATTCGCTATAGAGAATTTCTTTTAATGTAGAGCAAAACACTAAGAATTAAATTAATTCATTTTATAGAAAAAACCTTTGTACTGAAGTTCTTCTTCGCCAAATCCGAAATCGAAATCAAAATGAGCCTTAAACGTCAGGCTTTCGAGATATTCTCAATAGTAATACATTTATTTTTTGAGATCATGTCACATATGTGTGCCATATCAATGTCAAATCATATTTAGTATTTTTGCATTAATATACAAATCTTGATAATGCATTTTTTACGATTATTTTCAGAGTACAATGCGAGTACCATGGAAGGGTCTTCAAGCAGGAACGAATTTGAATCGGCTGGCAAAGGTATATTACAGGCAGTGAATACCAACAGAACAATACCGTATATTTTTGAAATTGAATAAGATGTTAAATTTTTTATTTGTATTCAGCATAGAAGCTGAGGAATATTGTGCAAAAGTTTCGAGTCGAACGAACAAAACTTTGACGTAGCTATAAGTATTTTAAGGTCCGTCGGATCCCGATACTTACCTTAGTACACAGAACCTGAAAGTGTTATTCCCACAACTCACGTTTTTAAAGTCGTTTCCCCTCATAAATTCTAAATAACTGCACCGACTTTTTTTTTTTTTTTTAAGTATTGCACAGTATACTTTCTTAACCTTGTAACCGGTGGATTGGTATTATGTGCCCGAGGTGATTTTCATGGCTATAAAATTAAAGCTACTGAACCCACAGAAAACTATAATAGCTTTTATTGTTCGTCTGAGTTTTTTCTTTAATTATCTGTACCCTTAAACCCAGTGATCGAGCGTAAAGTACCTGTGTTTTCCATACATTTCATAGCGAAAAATGTTTGTAAAATTCTAATTTTTAGGGTAAAAAGTATATTGGTTAATTTTAATGATTTTTACCTTCTAAACAAAACTGCATTTACAGAATTTAAATAAATTGAAAATTCACCGAAATATTCCACATTTTATATTGATTTTTGGCAAAAAAAATAGTTTTACATGTATTTTCCCATAAGGGCACATAAGGGCTTAGCACCGGTTAAGTGTATAAAATACTATCACCGGAGACAGGGTTAACATAACTTACGAGAGATCAAATTTTAGCTCTCAAAAAAATGAAAAATTTATATTTTGAAAAAACCTTTCAGCTTTACCTTGTAAAGACTTTAGTTTCTCTCAGTTTTTTATTTTAATAGCCATATTATATATAGGTGATGATTTCAGAACGCTTTTACTTTATTTCTGATGAATAATTGTATCTTCAAGTTTATATGTATATTCTTACTACACCTATTAATATATGATAGAAACTACAAAGTTCTATATCCTCATTAGTCCTTACAAAAAATACAAAAAAAAAACCTGTCTGTCAAAGCAGCGATCGAAGTTTAATCGAGTGTAGTTCATTATTCACATAAATATAAATTCCGTTATTTTGCAGCTGGCAACGCAGTTGAGCAGGAGCTGGCTACAAAAATGCTCCAAATACAATCAAAACGTTTTTACTTAGATGTAAAGCAAAATCGTCGGGGAAGATTTATTAAAGTGGCTGAGGTAAGAAATAAATAATGGTATATTTTGAAAAATTCAATTAAATTTTTTGGCTATGCCTTTCCATAATATCAATAAAATTGTGAATGTAAGTCATTAAAAACTCTGACGAAATATTACTTATCCATTAAAATCGAACAGGAAGCTGCAAGGATGTCGAAGTTTAAAATTGAATCAAGCTTTTAGATATTTAACATACATTTTTAATGCATACTAATCTAGTTTAAAAACAACCATCTAGTGCTAGTGTGCTCTTAAGCTAGTTGTAGTTATGATGATGTTACTTTAGCTCAGTCTTTTTATTTTGCTGTTATTTCCAGATTGGAGCAGATGGCAGACGAAGTCAAATTTATTTAGCGCTGTCGACAGCAGCTGAGTTTCGCGACCATCTTTCATCATTTAGTGACTATTATGCTTCTTTAGGTAGGAATATAATTATAAAAATTTTTTGAATTATTGATGAAGCTAACGAAAAAAAACACAGGCCCTCCAAATACAGACAATTTGCCAGAGGATGGCAAATTAAAGTCGGAGATGATGATAAAGGATAATCGAAGATATTATTTGGACTTAAAGGAAAATGCTCGTGGAAGATTCCTTCGGGTAAATAAATAAATAAACATTTATAAAAATCTGTATTTAAATGTATTACTGCGAGATATGGTTTAGAGAAGTTTTACATTGAAATTAAATTTTGTGCTGTGCTGAATGCCAAATTTGGTATTTTATTTTTTTTCAAGTATGGTTAATTTAATAAATTGAATAAACTTCGTCGAAATTTTTGGGGATCAACATTTCTTGGCTGTGTTGTAGTCCTGAAATAACTTAAAATGCGGGAGCGGTTTATTTTTTGACATGAAAAACTCTTTACTGGTAACGTGTGTTAGTCTTATATTAATAGTTTTTAAAGTTTTTTTTATCATTTAAAGCGATAATATAACCAATTGACATTGACTAACTAAATTTGTAGGATTTTAAAAACTAAATCATTTTTTTATGATTTTGTCCTTTTTCTGTGCATTTACGACCAATTAAAATAACTATATCGGCCCATTAACTATATCGGCTCTTTATTAATTAAAATAAATTTTACCACTTGTCTCAAATCACAAATATAATAATAAATTAAGGGAGTTTATATGTATTATGAATAAATGATTTTTTATTTTTGGTCTGTAAGCAAAGTAGCCAGCATTGCAATTGCTTTTTTTTTTGTTCGTAGCTTATATAAAATAAATACAATTTTTCTAACAAATATTCCAAATTTACTTGGGGTGCAATTATTGTAAAAATTTTAATATAATTCAAAATAAATATATATATATGTATGTTATGTATGTATGTTATATAACGAATCAAGTAGAAAAGAGCTTTCTCTTAATCCGTGTTAAACTGATGTAATTTAGCTAAATTACCATAAATAAACATTATAAATTTTATTTTTGCAGGTTTCCCAAACAATAACAAGAGGTGGGCCCAGATCCCAAATCGCGTTGCCAGCTCAAGGCATGATTGAGTTCCGTGATGCTTTGACTGATTTGTTGGAAGAATTTGGAGCCAATGACGGCGGGTAAAGTATTGTAAACAAGGATGCAAGCATCTGAAATTTCGCATGAGCTTCGCTTCGGTTCGGTTCGAATTATTTTTATAGTCGCTTATGTAATGAATTGCCGTTTGCAATGCATACATTGTACATATTTTATTTGTTTTCTTAAATTTTTAACAATATGTAAAGATAACTAGTATTCATCAAAATAACTTTTTCGTTTTGTTTTTTTTTTTTTTTATACATTTTTTATAACGCAAACCCATGCAATGGGTAAAAGAATAGAAAGCAAAATCATGTTTGTGCACATAATTTTAATTTTTTAATTTAACAACACTTAGATAGTTTTTTGTCATTATGTTTCAGATTTAAAGGCGATTTACCCGAAGAACGTCACATGAAAGTGGATAATAAAAACTTTTATTTTGACATTGGTCAAAATAATCGTGGAGTTTATATGAGAATAAGTGAGGTATGGACAGTAGTATCTTTTCCATATTCATATTGTTGGGATGAATTTAAAAACGTCTCTTCCCAAAAAAAGGTAAAGAACAATTTTCGCACTTCGATAACTATACCGGAGAAGTGTTGGCTACGATTTCGTGATATTTTCAACGATTATTGCGATAAAATGAGAAAGTCGTCCGATTCAATCACTGCCGATAATAATCTACCGACAACAGCCAATAACCTTAAATAAATGGCAAGGCAAGCAAAATCCAATTAGAAACACCATGCAAACGAGCAAATTCCATTCTTTTTAAGTTGAGCCTGGTGTATGGGAAAATAACTGCTCAAAATGTAATTTGTTGACATTTTTTGGATGGATGTGCTATATGTTAATATTTGCCAGCTGCTAAAAAGATTGTGATTATTTTTAACATTGTTTATAAATAATAATTTGGAAGCGTAAACAAAAAAGCTTTTATTTGAGTATACTAATAACGTGTATGTATTTAAACTCAAAATGAACTAAAGTAGTATTTAGCATATTCATATAATGTACATTAGCAAACTTTTTGTTAAATCTATTATCTTCACTAATTTATTTGTAGCAATAATAAGTACGCATAAGTTGACACACTGAACCATACTCAAATTACCAGAAACACTCACACATTGCTGACGACTAATTACTCTCAAAATACAAATCAAAAAATAACAAAACGCTTATCAATCTGGCTTTACGTAATATATATTGAAAATATTTTATTTTAGATTGGATGGTTCCAAATTGTACACATGATTTACAAAATTTTTAAAATATTAATAAGTATTTTAACACACACATGTATCTATTTGTTGTTATATTGCTCTGTACCTTGGTAATATTTAAAAAAAAAACAGCGACAGTTAATACTAAAATTAAAACGATTGGTCATAAGATACAAGTTTTATTCAGTATACTTTGTAAATATTATGACCAAATGATGCATATAGTAAATTCTCATTTGTTAGTCTCTCAGCTTTATATTTTAAATATATGTACGTGTAAACTACTTTTTGATCGATAATAGAATATGCCCGAAAACAAAATGTTTAATACTTTTCCGATTTTATCATAAATTCTGTGGCTAATCCTATGATAATTAGGTGGTTATATGTGCTGGACCACATCTGTTAGTTGACTCGTTGATTCGATTTGTAGGAAACAAAAAAAAAGCACTTAAGCTAGTAAATTGAATAGATAAATTAAGTGTGTAAATTTCGTCATAGAATATAAACATATATATATTCGGTTGATGTAACTTAAAATTTTCATAAATAATGAATGTTACAAAAATTGTTAAAGCTTTTAGAAATATGTTACAAAATTACAAAATGTCTTAAAGTAATTTTACTAAAAAAGTTTATAAAACAAAAGTTTAAATGTGATCACGTAGATTAAAAAAAGAACAAAATTAGGTACTACGATATATAAATGCAAAGCAAATTAAAACATAAATATAATTCAATGGTATGTGTGTGTATGAAAATTATTTAAAATACGCGCACATATGTATTAAACAAATTAGAATATACATAATACACAATATGCAAACTTAAATGTTATATAAATATCCCAAACTCAACACTATTTAAACGAATAAACTTTAAACTATTTATTTTTGACAACACCATACAGAAGTGCGCTACACTATTGATAACACTACTGCAATATACAATATATGTATGTGTTACGTTATAAAATTAATGTACATACATACATGGATTCATCTATATAGAAATAAGTCTTTGCATTGAAATGTATAGCAAGTTTCAGGTAGGTATGAAAAGCATTATTAAATCAGAAACAATATGATATTGCAGACGATTAGAATAAATCGATTTGAACATTGTGTTAGAGCTACATATTGAGTAGGCCCCAGGCCCAATACCTAAATACTGACAAGTAAATAAATTCATCTGCAAAGTAATTACATACATACTTTATGTACAACAAAAATGATAGGCACATAGCACACATGTGACAAAAAAACGGTTATTTATAATAATACATATAGTGAATTTATCTTTGATGTTGTTTGGCAAACAAATATTTTAAGAAATTTGTGAATATAATATATACTATAAACAAAGTTTAATAAAAATAAACTCAAATGCAATATTAAACCTACAAAATTTTTTTTTCAACCCTACTTTGTTGTTAGTTAAACACGCTAAGTTATTCTTAATTATCAGTCTATAACTAGAAAATACATCAAGTGGCATACAATTTTTATGTGAAGGCGAAGAATGGTGAAGAAGTATGAATCTTCCATATTGGTAGCCAGCTTAAAAAATGTGAAATACATATGTGCGCTTTAAGAAGAGCGGTCTGCCATGGCCGAATATGTAAATGTTAATAATTTTTTCTTCATTATATACTTATAATTAAATAGTGAACCCCGACCATGTGTTGCAGTGTTATTTTTCGATGTTCGGTATAAGGTCTGCTGGATTTGTGTACTAATTTCAGAGCCTGTTAGATTTTATTAATATTTGCATCATGTTTATGTGAGGAAAATAAAATAGTATGTTTAACATCTTTCCAGAGGGTTTTCCCAACATTTTCTTTCGTCAAAATCAATAACGAACGTTCTGAATAATTATTTAATAAAACCCACAGCTTATCACAATTTTTTTTTTTTTTTAATTAAAATTTTTTATATTTTGGGAACACCGTGAAGTGGAATACGCGATTTTAAGATAAAAATATAAGAAAATTTGGGGGAGAAAAAGGCAAACGTTGCAGTCGGACGAAACTGACTGCGGTATACTCTGATATCAGCATAAAAACGGTTGGTAAGAAGGCTACTTGTAAAGGGAAAATACAGCTCAAAACTGCGGAGGATATGGCGATATCCGGTTCTAAATGCCAGGAGGCAGCGGTATGCGTGGCATTATAATTTTTGATGCAGATCTTTGGATGTCACCAGTAATCTTGGGGGTGGGCGTGGCATCAAAATCACTTGAGATCTTAGCAAATGTTAGCAGCTATCTAAAAAATTTGTGCACCAGCTTAAAAACTGTATAAGATTACGGGCATTCCAGGTTTTCAAAGGCGTGACGCATGGGTGGACGTGTTATCTAAACCAGAGCTGCAAACCCCTGAAAAAACGGCAAGGGTTCGGTTTGGGTTCCGAACCCTAGGTTGAAAATTCGCAGAGGTTCCAAAACTGGGTTATGAATATTTTGGAACCTCGGGATCGTCGAGTAAAAAAAATTAATAGACTTTTGTTGTCTTTTAATGAAAAGATTTTCATTAAATTATTGTTAGCTTATTTAGCACTAAAGTGTTAGGGCCAACATAGCAGAAGTTTCGCTTATGCGCAAATAAAGATCAATAATGAGCACACACTTATTCCATGTTGTATACATATACATAAATAATGTTATTTTACTGCATTCGTTGCATTACATATGTGAGTATTTAAATTTGAAAACAAACCAGATTGCGACTTGCGAAGGCTGTCCCGTTACAGCGGCACTGGCTGCCACCGTTTGACATTTTTCTTATATAAATTTGAGCCACACAAATGATACACAAAACAAGTAAATTTTACGGTTTTTGGCAACCCTTAAAAGAATACACAATGAAGTGCACAGTTGCATCCAAAAATACAAAATAAAATTGTTAGTAATTTGTTGACTTTTTAAAGTCAATAAAATCACAAACAACCCAATTAAACACAACTCACTCATCTCACATTAAAATTATTAAAAACAAAGTAATAACCAAACCTCCACCCGTCAGAAAAATTCCGACATTAAAGAAAACCTGCCCTAAGGACTGCGAGGGACCAATGATATCACCACATTGCCAGTATAAGTGCACCAACAACAAGGATCTACAAGTGTAAAAGGCTAAGGACCGCCTTTCGCAATTACGAGGGAGCATCAGCGTGCCACATCCGGCGACGACAAGCTGATGCATCATCAAGCAGAAGGTCATCAAGCAGAATATCATCAAACTGAATATATATATATATACTTATAACATGTAAAATTGAGCGGAACCTTTTCTGCCCGATTATAAGAATAGCCTGTAGAGAACTGTAAAATTAAAAAAAAAAAATTTCGATACACTATTTTATTTAAATTGTTCATCATACAGATAACTACCAGAACAACAATAAATTTATGATCTTTTTACTATAATTAAAAAAAAAAACATATTAAATCTAAGAAAAAGCAATAATTTTATAATTATCCATGTGTGGGATAATAAAATAAATAAAACAGAGCTAAATTATTTTCATACTCAGCCAATTAAAACGAACAAAAATAAAATCATAGCCAAAATGGCTTTAATAGATACGAAATCAGTTGACTCAACAGCTAATGTATTAAATAAAGTTGAAGTCGAAAAACTGGATTTACATCTAATAAGTACTCTATTGATTATCATTGTTATATTAATGTCAGCCAACGTACTTTTCAAATTTATAAGCTCCACAATAAATATCTTAAAAAGAAATATCTGAACAAAACAAATTTAACTTCAAGCAAGGAAAACGACCTATAAGAATTGTAAGAACAAAATGAAAATAAATTAAACAATCATAAGTAATAATAAATTTGTTGATACACACATAAATAGTGGTTGCTTAAACAAAAAACAAGTGGCAACGTTGCAGTCGGACGCAACCAACTGCGGTATACTCGTTACCAGTATTAAAACCGGTAAATAGAAGCCTGATTGCAATGGGGTGTACGCTGCCTTAAAGATTCTCCGATGCAGATGGCGATGCCACCAGCTATCTTCCTTCCAAATTTGGTGACTCTAGCTCAAAGTTTGTAACAGGTGGGGAAAGAGGGGCTGGGGGCGTGGCATCCAAACTTTTGACGCAGATCGATGTGGGATGTCAATTGTTATATTCATACCAAATTTGGTGACTCTAGCTCAAAGTTTGTAAAAGGTAGGGAAAGGGGGGTGAAATGGGTGGGCGTGGCTCCAAAACTTTGATGCAGATTTTTGGGGGTCGTTGCCAGCTATCTTCATACTAAATTTGGTGGCTCTAGCTCCACTACTCTGGAAGATACACGCATTCCCGTATTTGAAGAAGCGTTGGGGCGGATGGGGGCGGCTAGGGCATTATTGGTGGGCGTGGCATCCAAAATTTTGATGGAGTTTTTGAGGGGTCATCATTACCTATCTTGGCACCAAATTTGGTGGCTATAGATAAAAAACTGTGGGAGATATAGGTTTTTTTGACTTTAATTTGCGGGGGGGGGGGGGCTGTGGGCAGAATTGGGGGCGTGGCTCCAAAAATGTTGATGCAGTTTTTTGGGGGTTGCTAGTAGTTATCTTCTTACCAAATTGGGTAGTTCTAGCTGTAAGGATGTGTGAAATATGCGGATTTATCGTTTTTAAGTTATCGAATTTATCGATTTGCCAGCCCCCCAGTTATCGTAGAACCCCCATCTTGACACTTTGATTTACTATCCCATAGATAAAGAGAATTGGAAACTTTCAAGTCTCTAGCTTGAAGGGTGTGGAAAAAACTTGAACACATACGGACGGACAGACAGACAGACGGACAGACACCATGACGGACATTGCCCAAAACCAATATACTCTTTACCTTCGGTAACGAGTATAAATTACCTTCGGTTTAAATATTTAAAAAAAAAAAATCTATTATGTCCAATAAATGGAATGGAGTCAAATCCTTACATTTCTTAGAGAAGAACGTGCTGAGTTTAACAAATCTTTCAAGTGCCTCAATAAGAGCGCACCAATTTCAAATGAAACGAAATTAAAACACATTACAATCCTGATCAATTCATTTAATCGATGTCAAAAACTCATATGCATTAAAATTAAATCACATACATTTGGAACAAGCAATAGATTTTATAACAACTTCAAAAGAACAAATACGTAGAATTTCCATAAGGCACAAAATAACAACACATTTGACGAATACATTAGATAATTCAGCATCAATTGATGTAAAATCAATTTCAATGTCAACAAAAACTGTAGAACCAACAATAGAAAAACAAGGTACACAAGATCCAATAATAGAAAACACAAACACACAAGAAAACAGTCCCACAATGGCTCAACAAACAACAATAGATTTTATTAAAACAGCGACCTCCATACTTTCAGTGTATGATGGAAAAGCTGAAAATTTGCAGAGTTTTATTGACGCATTGAATCTAGTAGATTCACTAAAATGCGAACATGAAACAACTGCAATAAGTCTAATAAAAACTAAACTAAAAGGACAGGTACATTCAACAATATGAATGAAGCCATATCGAAATTTGTCGATAGTTGCACAGCAGCAACTGGCGGAAACCGCGGTAGAGGTAATTACAGAGGCCGACCTTATAATAGAGGTGGCTTCAGAAATAATAATAACAACGACAATCGATATAACAATAGCAGAGGCAGCCCTAGAGGTAACTCGTACAGAGGAAACCAAAATAGAGGCCGAGACCAACAAAACATGGTCCGAGTTACTCAAGGTAACTAATTTCCCCATTTGGTCTATTGGTAGGAGATTTAGTATATTGTCAAGAGACTCAGTCCAGCGGCACGCTGTAATTTGCTCAGCTTGTGGACTGATGTATTTTTAGACAAAGTTGGCCACCATACTGACACTCCATACAGTAGGATGGGCCGAACGATAGCTGTGTACCGCCACAGCGTGATGTGGGGTGCCATTCCCCATTTCAGTTCAATGGACTTCCTGCATGTATATAGTGCGACTGAGGCCTTCTTAACTCGTTCTTCTGTGTTAAGATTCCAGTCTAGTTTACTATCGAGAGTGAGCCCTAAGTATTTGGCGGAGTTACTGAAGGCAAAATCCACCACATTCAGGATTGGTGGTCTGAGGGGAGGGATCTTATACTTCTTAGTGAAGAGCACTAAATCAGTTTTAGCTGGGTTTAGTCAAAGTCCCTTTGCTGTGGCCTATGAGGACAGGGTTCGAAGTGCAGTGGTCATAAGCTCGCACAATCTTTGGGGAATTTACCCGAGAAGGCTATGGCAACGTCGTCCGCATAAGCGATAACTTGACAGCCCCTCCCTCTATGGAGCGCAGCAAGCTATTAACAGCTACATTCCAGAGGCGAGGGGAGAGAACACCTCCTTGCGGGGTACCTCTATTGACTGATCTGGAAATGGTCGCAGACCCAAATGTGGCCCTGACGAACCTACATTTGAGCAGCTGATCAATCAGATCCACAATTCGGTGCCCCACTCCCAGCTCCGAAAATGCCTTGGTAATCGCTCCCGGTGCGACGTTATTGAAAGCGCCTTCGATGTCTAGAAAGGCTATAAGGCAGTACTCCTTGTGGTGTAGTGCCGTTTCCACTGTAGAGATGACAGCATGAAGCGCTGTCTCAGTAGATTTTCCTTTTTGATAAGCATGTTGTGCTTGGGAGAAGTGATCAGTCTTGATCGAGTCTCTGATATGTAGGCCCAGTACCCTTTCTAGTGTCTTGAGTAGAAAGGACGTTAGGCTTAGGGTCGTGTGTGAGGCTTTGCTAGCCTTAGGGATGAAGACAACTTTGGATTGGAGCCATGGCTTGGGGATCAAACCTGTCGTTAAGATATCTGAGAAGATTTTCTGGAGCCAGTTTATTTCAGTATCCCCTGCATACTGCAGTGTGGCTGGGATAGTTCCATCGGGCCCAGTGGTCAGTGGAGTCATACTCCTGACATTCTCTGTAGATAGGGGGTCATAATCCTACGACTGAGCATCCGGGAAAGTGGGTTTCAACCAAAAGTTCCAGAGACTCTAGACTGGTCGTTGTCCACGAGTCATCGGGTTTTTTGAGGAAGCCCACGGTTGCTCGAGTGCTGGAGAGAACTTTCCTGAGCCTAGCGGCTTCTGTAGTGTTCTCGATTGTGGAGCAGAAATTCCGCCAAGTGGAGCGCTTAGCTTGTCTAAGTTTCTTTTTATATGAGGTTAGGTTGGGTTTCTAGAGACTCCTTGATTGGTCGTCTCCCCTGAACCTTGCTTTGTTAAAGAGCTTTCGCAAAGTTTTGCGAAGCTCATCTAGTTGTGGGGACCACCCGGTGGTTTGGTTTTCCTTCTTGGTTTGCTCTGGGGGCATGCCTTGTTTAGGGCGGACTTGCATGCCTCCGTGAGCTTGTTGGTGAGTAACTCAGTGTACTCGGGTGAAGGGAGCCCCACGAGGGCGGTGCTCTGGGACAAGTCTTGCTAAAGATTCTTTGAAAATGGTCCAGTTCGTGCGTTTTACGTTTCTGCACCATTTAGGCTTGGGTATATCGAGAATGAAAACTATATCGATTTATTTATGATCAGAAAAAGAATGCTCGTCAAGCACTTTCCATCTTATGAGTCTTTGGTGAAGAAGGCTGTGATTAGCGTCATGTCTAAGACCTCTTCGCTTTTTCTTGTAATAAAAGTCGGGTCGGTACCAATATTACAAATGTTCAAATTAGTTGAGAGGATATAGTTAAAGAGTAACTCACCCCGTTCATTTATGTCAGTGCTTCCCCACTGATGGTGATGAGCGTTGGCGTCGCATCCTATGATGAGCTTAGTGTTTGTCGCTTCGCAGTCGGCGATTAGCGCACGTAGCAGTTGGTGTGGAAGTGGCCCCTGATGTTCATGGGCCATGTAAGTTGAGCTGAGCCAGACGTGTCCCGACTTTAGCTCAAGACACGCAGCAGTGGTGTCGCCATTACTGAAATTAGGGAGCAGAAAAATGTCTAGGTGTTTTCTACCTTCATTGCGGGCTACAAGTATCTTGTAGTCCTTAGTCCCCAGTCCAGAAACCTTGCCACCGCAGACCCAAGGTTCCTGGATGAGGACAATGTCTGCTCCGCATTGGCTTATACGGAGCAGCAGAGCGGCTGCCGCCGCCTTACAGTGGTGAAGGTTGATCTGAAGGAGTCTCAGAGACATCTTCAGACTTCCTCTCCACCACAGTGAGATTAGCCTCCTCGTCCGTGTCGTCGTCGAGAAGTCTTATCATATTGGCCATGTCGTCGGCTAAGTCAGAGCCCTTTGACTGGTGGTCGGCTTAGGCGTCTGCCTCTTTAACCGGCTCGTCACTTTCGGTGACTGTGCTTTGGATACCATTGGCTGTGGTATCACCAGATTTCACCGGGGGCTGCCCACTCGGGGCTGAGACGTCATCCACCACCGTTACGTCATCGTGGGCTGAAGGCTTGCTAGCTGCATCCGAACGGTAGACACGGATCGCTATCGGCTTGAAGCCGAAGTGGGCCACTCCGTTGGACGCGGCAAGGGCCTTGACTGACTCGACATTTATTATGAGGATCACCTGTCGGCTGTTGCCTTCCGGCTCCTCGACTTTGGCGATCCTCCAATCTTGAGTAACCAAGTCGGGGTTACTGAGCTGCAAGAGTTTTAGGATTCTCTCCGGCTCCTCGGGCTTGGCGGAAACCCAAACTCTAGCTCGGGGTCTGCTGGGCACGTCTTTCCAGTCGACCGCCTCTAGCTTTGCGCCGGGATAGACTTCTCCCAATAGAGCAACACCTTTTTTGTACATTGCTGCGGTTTCTTCGTCCTCGCAGGCAATTGCTTTAATGTTGCCCTGATATCATCCGGCATCTGAGCAACGGGGTGGCGGTCCGCCCGACAGCTCAATCAGGTCGACCACCTTGTCTTGGAGCTCGTTCTCGATGGCCCCCCACCTGATATGCTGGATGTGGCCCTCTTTGTGGCCCTTGTCGAGGACCCCAATGAGGAACTTCTCCTTTGCGGCTTCGGCGAAGGACCGCGTGAGCGGCTGGGGCTGTGGGGGTGGCCTGATCCGCTTGGCTAGCGGGGCCGTCTCCTCAACGGAACGTTGGCGCTTCTGTTTGGCTTTAACAGAAGCGGCCGGGATCGCTGGCTTAAAGTCCGGAAGGATTTTCTTAGCCCACTCGACCAGGTTGACACCGTCGGGAGATGAGGGCTGAGCGGTTAGGTTTTCTTGCAGAATCTCCGCTGCGCGCCGCTGGTCCTGAATGGACGTTTTTTTTGCCGCTGTGGTAGCGGGCCCCAAGGCAGTTGACTGCGCCACGGACCGGAAAGCTGGTGTTGCAGACTTATGCTGCAACCTCCGAGCTCCAGGAGTCGCTCCAGGTCGACGTCTGGGGTGTGAGGACGAATGGCTTGTTCGCCCTGCACCTGTGCCGCTGGCGGCGTTGCGAGCACCTGCTGGCGTACCAGGCGTCGGAAAGGGGGTGCTAGCACCTGTAGAGGTGCTACCACTAATTTAGGGATTGCCGTTTCCCACCGGTTTTTTAAGTGATCCGGAGCCTATTTAAACTGGAGGTCGGCAGGTATCCAGAGTTCGCAAAGTAACGACCGAGCACTCCCTCGGCACAATGCTGTTCCACCTTGGACTGGGGTAATTTTATAGAGCTTTCTTCTCTCGCCCGACTACGATTCGTCAGCACCCTTGGCAGAGACATGACCGTACCAAGAGCCTGCTTCCAGCCGCCCTCGCGTGCAGAGTATAGTCACACTTCCAGTTGTGAGCCGCAAGGACGGCACGCACTGCACGGTCGCGCATTCAAATTGGCGGTATGAATGTGTTTCCCTGCGGCGCGCGTTTTTCTCCTTGTTGCTCCAATTGGCTGGCGGCTATGTGTAAGTGTTACTAATAGAGAATTGGTAAAGGTGAGCGAGTGGTCACGAAGTAATGGCCTTGGTCTAAACACGTCCAATACTAAGTGTATAGTTATATAAAAAAATGTCCATAGACACTCTAAACTTAGAAAAAACTAAAGTTGACCATAATTCTATTGACTACGTAGACAGGTTAGCTAACCTACGCATAATGTTTAATAAGACTCTGACTTGGAGTGACCACATAATTAAATCTATAGCTAGAACTTATGCAGCCTTAAGAACTTTGTACCTGACACAGCATCTCTTGCCAATTAATATTAAACTCATTGTTGCTAAAAACCTACCTTATAACAACTCTCTTTTATGGAGTAGACATTTTTTTTAAACCCTGACGCTGCTAGTAAGCACAGGCTCAATGTTGTTCAATAGTATTACGCGTTATGTGTTTAATTTAGGAAGAAGAGACCACTTTACACCATATGCATTCAAAATATGTATATAACCTTAGCTTGCAAAATTGGATTCAATTCAGAGCATTAATATTTTTACACAAAGTTATAAATACAAAAGAGCCCAGCTATCTTTATAATAAATTAATTTTTTTAACTTCACGTCGGACAAATAATTTAACAATTGTATTTCATCGGTTATCTGTCTCTGAGCCAGGGACGGCTTATACACTAGGCCCACTAGTCCCGGGCCTAGGGCACCGTGGCAGAGAGGGTGCCACGAACAGTCCAAATTCGCAAGTTTGCGCGCCCCTTCTCTCTTGCGCCAGTACCGATCTTATGCCCACTGCGACACACCCTGACCAGCGAATTAAAAATTTTCTCTTAGGGCTAGTGTGCAACTGTACTAGCAGAGTTTGAAAATGCTACGCTACTCCGTAGATTTTTTTGTGCTGTCGCTACCGCTTCCACTTTGATTTCATCTGTAGTAGAGCCATAGCCGAACAACAAAAAAGTATATGCTCAGAAAAAATAACGGTGCTTTACGAACCAGCGATTAAAAGAACGATCACAGAATTACATAAAAACAAACGTTAAAGTTTTGTAGCTTCATAATCTGAAGCAAAAGCAATAGCAAACAAATGGAAACGTTGCAGTCGGACGCAACCGACTGCGGTATACTCGTTACCAGTATTAAAACCGCTAAAAAGATGCCTGATAGCTAAGGGGTACGTATGCGGCAGGGGTGTACGCTGCCTTAAAGATTTTCCGAAGCAGATGAGGATGCCACCAGCTATCTTCCTTCCAAATTTGGTGACTCTAGCTCAAAGTTTTTAAAATGTGGGGAAAGAGGGGGCTGGGGCGGTATGGGTGGGCGTGGCATATAAATTTTTGATGCAGATCTTTGGGGAATGTCAATTGCTATCTTCATACCAAATTTGGTAACTCTAGCTCAATGTTTGTAAAAAGTGTGGAAAGGGGGGCTGGGGGCGGTATGAGTAGGCGTGGCATCCAAAGTAGCTGGTGGCATCCCCATCCGCATCGGAGAATCTTTATGGAAGCGTACACCCCTGCCGCATCCGTACTAGAGGTGGGCGCGGGCCGGGCTTTTTTTTGTGGCCCGCGGGCTTGCACAGGCCCGGACCGGGCCCGGGCCTCAAATTTGAGTTTCGTGCGGGCTTCGTGCGGGCTCGGGCCTAAGCAAAAAGGCCCGGCGCGGTAAGGCCCGGAAAAGCCCGAAAAAAGGCTAAAACTATTTTGATAAGCTTTTAGTTTTTGATTATTTCACGTACTGGAACCACTATTTATCGCATAATAAATGTTGTTCGATAGTATTATCGATATGCTTATAGTTTTTTGCTGGATTACTCACCACTAAAAAAGCGCGCAAAAGTGAAATTACATTAATTGTTAACAAATCTAACAATGTCGCGATTAATAATCCAGGAAGCCATAAATAAGAAATGTGATATTGTTAAACTTTTGCCAAACGAGAAAGGCAGGAGTGATGTGTGGAAGCTTTTTGATTGTGTACGTTATAATGAATGAATGTGTACGAAAAATGAAGATTTTGTGTGTTGCCGGAGCTGTAAGCATGTGCTGGCGTTTAATGCAAAACAGGGCACGCTCAGCCGGCATAAGTGCGTGTCTCAACAGGAGGCGCTTAAATCGCAGCCAGCTCTGCAGATTCTGGCACAAACATTTTGGAGTTTTGGAAAAATTCTGATCTAAATTTTCTTAAAATATTAGCTTAATAATACTCCCCATTCCAGCAAGTTCGGCCACAAGCGAAAGGCTGTTTTCAACATCGGGCAGGCTGTTTTCAACATCGGGCCATGTATTGAACGAAAAACGCACCAGATTAAAAAGTTCAAATTTGGAAAAAATTTTGTTCCTGAATAAAAATATGAAATAGTGCGTTTTCGTTCAATAAATTGCCTGATGTAATCTCATAAATATATAATAATATCATTTAAGCTTACAAAAATAATAGTAAATAAAAAAAATATGTATACATATATGTATATCCATCTTGAATTGCATATGTCTTTTTAAATTTACGTACATACATATATGTATTTATAAGTTTCGGGCCGGGCCGGGCCGGGCCTCCATGGAAAATAGTCGTGCCGGGCCGGGCCTTTAAAAGAAGACTTCGTGTTCGTGCGGGCCCGGGCCTCAGAAAACAGGCCCGCGCCCACCTCTAATCCGTACCCCTTTGCAATCAGGCCTCTCTTTACCGGTTTTAATACTGGTAACGAGTATACCGCAGTCGGTTGCGTCCGACTGCAACGTTTCCACTTGTTTTTGCTTGAGCCCGGCCTACAGAAAAGTACATGTTCAGAAAATGTGGTAATGCGTGTGTGGTGCGCTGGATTTTCATTACAATATTTATATATATATATATGTATATATTTTTATAGCTATTTCACATTGTTTTTTAGGGAAAATTTCGAACTTTTTTGGAGCAATGTTATATGTACTTCCTATCTGTCAATTTCGCCAAATACAACGTCCAAGGTGCCAATAATAGCAACAACATCTGCCAACATATGCTGTTTGCCAATCTTTTCAAGCGCTGCCAAATGTGCGAACCCAGGCGCCTTGATCTTGCAGCGATATGGTCGGCTGGAACCATCGGATACCAAGTAAACACCAAACTCGCCTTTCGGTGCCTCAATTGCTGTATATGTAGCACCGGGCGGTACTTGATAGCCCTGCGTAAATAGCTTGAAGTGATGTATGAGTGCCTCCATGGAAGTCTTCATTTCCGATCGGGATGGTGGGGTCACCTTAGCATCGTCTGTTTTAATTTCTCCCGCTGGCATTTGATTCAAGCACTGATCGATAATGCGCAATGATTGGCGCATTTCCTCGATGCGGCATAGATAGCGATCATAACAGTCGCCTTTTGTACCAATTGGTACATCAAAATCAACCAGGTCGTATGCATCATAGGGCTGTTGCTTACGCAAATCCCACTTGATTCCCGAGCCACGGAGCATAACACCACTAAATCCATAGTTGAGAGCTTCCTCAGCCGACACAATGCCAATATCTTCGGTGCGTTGTACCCAAATTCGGTTAGTGCTGAGCACGTCCTCAACTTCATCCAGGCGCTCCGCAAACTTTGATGCAAACTCATAGATGTCATCCATAAGGCCCAGTGGCATATCCTGCAAAAAAAAAAAAAACCAAACTAATTCTAGTTCTTCATTTCAAGAGAATTATGAATTTACTAGGTAAACACCACCGGGTCGAATGTAGGCGGCGTGCATACGTGCTCCGGAAACGCGCTCATAGAATTCCATCATTTTCTCTCGTTCTTCGAAGAGCCAAAAAAATGGAGTCAATGCACCCACATCTAAAGCATGTGTTCCCACAGCCATAATGTGATTTAGTATACGCGTTATTTCCGCAAATAGTGCTGCAATTAAAATTGTTAAAAATATGCCCATATATGGCTCTTTATCACCTACTTCGTATATATTTAGCACGTAGTGGCACATCAATATTGAGTAGCTTTTCAACGGCCAAAGAGTAGCATTGCTCGTTGCACATCATCGAGACATAATCCAAGCGATCAAAATATGGCAATGCCTGCGTGTAGGTCTTGTATTCAATTAGTTTCTCGGTGCCACGATGCAGCAGGCCAATGTGTGGATCAGCACGCATTACCGTCTAACAATTTCAACAAATACACAATTTAAATTTTCGTGTTATAAGCAATTGAAATATGTCACAAACCTCGCCATCGAGTTCGAGCACAAGTCGAAGTACGCCGTGGGCGGCTGGATGTTGAGGACCAAAATTTAACGTTAGATTGCGCACCGATTTCTCAACAGGTACCACTTTGCCTAAAATAAAATAAAAAAAGGACGGTAAATATTCAAGCACCAAGCCTAATTAGAATAATAGTCATACTGTTCCATGGCGGTACTTTCCACAGCGATGTTACTTCATCGGGATACATTACCGGACCACTGAATTGTTTCATGAATTCAGGGTCTGGATACCATTTGGCAGCATTGCGATGTTGATTAGAGCTTCATTAAAAAAAAAAGGGTGTACTTAAACTAATTATGTAAGAGCTGTGTTTAAGATAATAGTTTACCTCAAGATACTGCTACCAGCTGCTGCTGCAATCGACTGCTGAGTCTTAAACAGCGGCGCCCCAGCGCCCACCAGCGATCGCTTAACAATATTAAACATGTTCCGATTTCAATACACTTTTTAAGCTTTTTTGACAAAAACAGAGCTGCCAAACGTTAATTCTCTGGTCAGGCAGACAGCTGTTTGGTTGCATGGTCGCATCGGTGCAGCTGAAACCGATACCTATCGACAATGAGCGAGTGCCCAGCTTTATGCATATAGTGATAAAAAATACTGACATGAACTGTATTTCCAAAATGATTGAAAAGTGTTCATTCATAGTGGTAATTATTTCAAATAATAATATTTAAGTATGTTAAAATTCATATAATGTATGTTACAGGTAAACTTTAAACATTCTGATATATGACAAAATGTATATGTGTAAAATATTGTGATCAACTTAATGATATATTAATAAATCAGTGTAACTGAATAGTAGTAATAAAACGTGAAATGTTAATTTTATTTATTTTAAATCTTCAGCTTATTGTAGTTTTATTTATTATTTTGTTATCAAAAACATTCCTGTAACTGGTAACTGGAAAGTACTCATGAAACTGAATAGTACATCATAAAAATAAATGAAGAGATACAGATACATTTGTCAGATACTGCCACACTGACAGATTCGTATTATTTTTTTTAACACCCAACACATAGCTCTTAAATACTACTATAATACTAATTTGTGTACAAAATGTAAAACGATTTTCAAGCATGATGTGGATACGAAAACTGAACAAACTAAAACAAGCAATTGGATAAGTGTGGTTCGCTAAGTGAAGAAAAATTTGAAAATGTATACATAAAAACTGACATGGTGCATGAGTGTGCGTATAAAGTGTCTATAATGCGTTTACAACGAAAAAGATTGAAGCAAACCAAATTGGCTTACATATATTTTGACAAGATCCAATACTTAAGCTTGTTTTTTTCATCCATCGTTATATTTTAAATAACTCCGTAAAAACAGTGCAATACATAAGTTTTTAATTCATTAAAGGCTTTATAACTTTTCTTAATCGGGTTTGTGTATGTATACAGAAAATTTGTCGGGTTCAATGTTTATGTATTTGAGTCTGCTCCTGGGCAAACGAAAGAGACGGATTGAGTGTGAGCGAGAAAACGTACTCTCTGGTTTCTCTGGTGCAAACCAACAACAATATTATTTGTCTTGCCAAAACAAGCCATAAAAGTCCTAAATCGAACAAGAAAATGGCATTGCAATTGCTCTTACGAATTGCATGCATACATATGTACATACATACATTATCATAAGGATGCAACACGAATTTATTTTATGATGCAACAGCTAAATATACATATCTATATATGTCTAATTAAAAGTATTCATTCATTTGCATATGTATGTACATATGTTTATTTATAAGATCACTTAGTTTGCGTATGCCGTATGATTGCGTTTTGTATGATTACACAGGCAAAACAATTTTTGTGACCTGTATGCATCACGAAATCGCCGGTATTCACAATTTTAATAAAGTGAAATACAAAAACATAAGTATGTACATATGTTTGTATGTTGTGCATACGTATTTTTCTCTATTTAGCGTTGTTCTACAAATGTACACTCAGTTTTACCTTACTTACCGATATGCATTTTTATGTGCATATGAGTTTATTCAGGTTGTTTTAAATTCAGATAGATCGATCAATTTAACATTTTGTGTAATATGCAATTCTGTGAAAGTCACTTTTACTCAAGAAAAAATTGATATATTATATATAACCACCTCGATATTATTCAACATATCTTTAATTACAATAAATAAGCATCTTTTTAAGCATCAAGTGATTGCGTAAAAGGATTTTCGAAAAATTCTGTAGGGAACAAATTTTATTCAGCTTTTTTGGAAATAGTCCGATCAGTTTTAAACTCAATTTTTAACATACACACGAGGATGCATAGAAAACTGTATACCAATTTTGCAGGAAAAATTTATTTAATTTTCATTTAAAATAATTTTAAATGAAGGCGCGTGTCGAGAAAGCTCGACTAGGAGAACCTTAACTCTGAAACGTAGACGTTCAGTTATTGTTTGTATGTATGTGTGTGTAACACGCGTATACAGAAATAGTATGCAATAGAGCGCGACTAAATGTTTAACTTAACTTCAATCTTCGTAATCTCCGGCGTTTCTCAACCGATTTCCATTTTAACCTATTTCATATAAAACTAATGTTGGCCTATACATTTTTTAAAGGTTAAAACAACAATAAAATCAAAGTGAAGAGCTTTATTCAACACTTGCTTTAGGTTAAGAAAGATTTGGTGAACAAAAAATAAAAAGTTGCGCAACGTTTGGGTTAAATGCTAAGCATTTTTAAGTAATAGATTTATATATTATATTATTCTTAATTCATTGATTTTTTGACTATCAAATTCAGCTTATAACATGGCAAATTAACTTATTTTTTTCTCTTTTATTTTGCATTGTTTATTTTCATATTTTTGCTTTTTGAGTTCTTAAAGATAATCGTTTATTTGGATATATGTAGTATGTAGTACATATATATAGCTGTGTTTTATTTACTTGCAGAAACTTGCAGAGAGATCGGTATGTTGCGATCTCAACATTATTTTGGTCAAGATCAACAAGTAACAAAAACAATAACATTAATTGGGTCGACAAGCGACAGAAGAAGCAGCTGCATTAACTAGACTAGAAAATCAAAATAAATTTAAAGGCGTCCAGTTTAAATTTAATTTTGTACCGTGTCGGGAGGCTGCGATAGGACGGCAATTTAATAGCTTAAAAACAAATTCTACGACTATCTTATTTAAACGAAATGATGTTCGTTCCTGCAACGAAAAAGTCAACGAAAACCAAAAGGCTTGGTCTGACTGTTACTTGGAGGTCGCTGCAAGCACTGTCCGGCTGTCAGTTGGTGACTCCCAAAGATTGTTCGGCGTGCTGTATTGGCCCAGGATCAGCGGGCGATACTTATGTTAGCCACACGTCAACTTTAAATAGAACTGGATGGCAGCAGCAGCAGCGCATCACACGGCCTAGAATTACAAATATCAATATTAATAGCGGGATCGCAAACGCTGCAACCACATCTCCACCGACAACAACTATCGACAAATACTATATGCCAAAACAACAACGAAACCGAAAGCATGCAACGACGAATGCGCTTTCAATGCCAACAAAAATACATCGAAGGTCGAAAAGTAAAAGCAAGAGCAATAGATCGAATAGATCTGGATGCAATGGCAAACTCACAGCTCAAGCACTATGTGATGGCTCACAACGCGTTGCAAGCCAGTTGGATACATTCCAATCCAAGCTCTATCCACAACATCCACGACCGGCGACAATAACCTCATCTAAAAATACAGAAAATACATCTAAAGCAGCACAAGAAATAACTACAACCAGCACCAGTACCAGCATTAATCGAAGCAATCATTTAAAAGAAAATAACAACAATTCAGTGCGATGCAAAATGTTTGTTCCATTGCCAAAATTGGGTGCAACATCTTTTGTCACGCTTCTAACAATCATATGTATCGAAACAGTGCTGCTGTCGACTATGTCTAGCTGCGCTAAGACCTTCTATATGCATTGGAACACATCAAACAGCATGTAAGTACTGTTGCACACATTGTTATTTTGTTTTCAAATGCGGCTAAGACTTGTATTTATGACCAAAAAAGAAGAAGAATACCGTTTTAAATAAACAACATCTAAACCTTTTTTATCCTCCGGATTGACGACCCAAACGTCCTTATAATTTTCCTTCTATGATACGGATCCTAATATTTAATTGAAAGAGGACGAAAAGTTGATAAAAGGTCATTTAGTTTTAGCATTAAATATATTGTTTTTACAGTTAAAAAATTCAAAAAGCTCTGCCTGGACCCATGTACCAAACGATAGCATAAAAAGAACCTTGATAACTGAGCGAAGTAAACAAAAAACTCAATTTCAAAGTTATTAAGTGAAACCGACAGATGTAAAACATGCACATCTTAAAGCAGCTCAAAAACTGTGAACGATACTGGCGCTTCCAATTTCAAAATGCGGCGGGCTGGAGGCGGAAGGTGTGCATTTTCTCCAAGAGTAGATAACCGAAAAAAAAAAAACAATTTCTTGATTTTCATCAAAAAATAACTGTACAATTATTCAAACTTACTTTCTGAGGGTTTTAATGTTATACTTTATAATACAAAGGCTTGAAAATTAATCTTTAACTTTCTATATTTTCGGTGTTTCTCAACTGCTTTCGTTACATTTGTGACAGATGACCATTAGTTTCTAATGCAAAAATTAAAGATTTTATTGTTATTGATATATCTTGTGTGTTTTGAAAATAGAAAGATAAAACGAAAAGGGCTTACCTTAGGGCTTCTTATAATCCCTAAAATCGACGCGTTGTTAATGATATTTGATAAAGATTCCTTTATAATAACTTGATAGTACAGTCAAACTTATCTAATACGAATTTTTTGTGTAACGAAGTTATCTTTATAACGTATTCATTACCAGAACACTGCAGTTTTTTGCAATCAAAAAACCATTCAATATTACGAATATTTTCTAAAGCAGGGACTTTTTTGACCCCTAGAAATTCGCTTTATTGAATTATTCGATTTTTGGCTGTCTCTTTCCTATCTTCAAATATCAAAACGGCATTGCGTTATTATAAATTATAATATATGTATATATAATTATATAATTATAATTCATATCTCCGACGACATAACTCCGCCAAGCACATTTCGCTGGCGGAGATATTTCGTGTTTTTTTTCGGCGGAGATATTACGTTTTGAGACGACGTATCTCCGAGCGGAGGTATGTCGTTTGAGAAACGGCGGAGATATGTCGGCGGAGATATGTCGCGACCCCATCAAAACTATAGCTTATTTTTACTTTGAAAATTGCTTTCTAATCTGCAAATATGTCGGGCGATCCGAGAACGTCAACCCACTACATTTAATGCAATCCATTGCATCGGACTTTTCGAAAACTTGCTCAAAAATATATTTCAGTTTTAAGTTTCTGATTGATGGGCTAATTTTAGATGTTTACGATTGTTAAACCTTTAAGTTTCTTATAGCTACCATTATGCCTATCAAAAATGTTAAAGTATATTTCAATAAAAACCATTAAAATTTACATATGCATGTATGGAGCTATGTATGTGTAGCAGAAGCTTCCCAGCCAGCGGTGACTTAATGCAACGGATACGCACAACAATGCATTGCAAGTTGCAGCTTTAGGGTTCATTAAGTAAATGCGTACTCACGCACACACTTGTATATATACATATATATATATATATATACATATATATATATATATATATATATATATATATACACATATATGTCAACCCTCATATCAGTCACAGCGCGACCTACAACGACTTTACTTTTGTGTTTTGCGTTAATGGTATTGGGGCTAAGACAAGCGGGCAAGGACAGGGAGACAGAGACTGCGAAAAAGTATATAGTTTATTCTCTTAAATTTTTTTCCTTCACCTGAGAGGTGAGTTAATTTTTCTTCCAAAGTGTTAAGAAAGCTATAATTGATGCAAACTGAGGCGCATATGCAATGGCACTACTAGTATCTATTGTAGATATATGTATATCTTTATCTATAACATTATAAATGGGTATAGTTTGTGAGAACGTCGGGGGTAATCTCTGCATCTACTGAAACTGTTTTGAAAATTATCTGACCAATCGAAAGCCACGTTATTTGTAAATATCATTGGCCATATATCAACCCGAAAATGTAGAATACGTTTTCGTGTTAGTCCGTTTTGCAAAGTTAGTCGAGAGTAAAATTAGCGCAGCATGAAGTTGGTTATTTCTTTGGCTGTTTAAACTGCAAAGCGCGAACGAGCATTTGCAGAGCAAAATGGTTAATGCTAGTATAACAAATTTATATTGACTCTATTCGATATCGATTTATCGTATGAATGGAGAAACAACGACTCTACAGATTAAAGTATAGGTAAACCTCGTTTTACGCCGGTTCGATTTATGCCGATTCACAATTACGCCGGTTGGTGCGCCGTAGCCGAATTTAAACTGTATTTATTATTTTTATTATTATTTATTTGGATTCAACATTTATTTTCAATATATGAACATATAGGATATGAATTTAATAAACGTGTTAGATTTTTCTAAAAATTTTGACAAGGAACCTAACCTTATACCGTCCATTACACTTGTTTCATTTTACGCCGGTTTTTCTTGGAACGGAACCCCGGCGTAAAACGAGGCTTACCTGTATTCTTCAAATAAGAGACACTTTCTCGATAAGAGCAACAATCGGGCTTCCAAGTTTGTTCACATTTAAAACTATTTTAAGCTGGAGAAAGCGTGTTTTAAATATTTTCATTCCAAGCAATCAGACATTGTAAAAATAAACTTATAAGTCTCAAAATCTTACCTTATAATCAAACAACACTAATGACTCGCAGAAATTATGAAGGCACCTCTCGTATGTACATATAATAACCTGTAACCCTAGTCACACACGCTCGTATTTATACGATTGAGTGTGTGTGTGTGTGTCGCCAAAGCGAACATGTAAAATATGTGCGTACCTCACATCATTAGGGGGTGATTTTTTGATTTACAAAGCTTCACAATATAATATGGAATGGAAAAAAAAAAAACAAAGAACAACTTGAAAAGGCGCAAGGAAACCAAGGAAACATTTTGAGGGGGCAGAGGCAGAGCTGCAGACATACATAAGTGCGTGCGTCGTTTTAAACAGAAGTACTTGATAGGTTATGTAGGACGAGTCGACTGCAGTTGAGCTTCTTTTTAGCTTTTTTGACATGGCTGGTTTCGCCCGCTTCGACCGCTTCGACCGCTTTCAACGCACCACCTGGCTCAAAGTTAAAAGTTTAAAAATAAATATAGAAAATAACAAACGAATTTTTTCCTCGCCGTTGGCAAGTGTTATATGGTAAGAGAATGGTAAAATGAATGGAAGTTTGGAAGTTTGTTTGGATGTTTGCTTGGAGATGTCTCACCATGTCTCAACTGCAAATGAAGGTGATGATTCTGCCTTTTATGGCATAGTTTTCGGATGCGACTGGTAAATACTCTGTTTTCGTGAAACTGAATTGACCTTTCTTTCATGACCTAAGCAAAGCATGTTTGTGCATCTGCTTTACTTTGCTCATCTTAAACCATTTAATTTTACATTTAGAACATTGTGAGCATTGTGAACTATTCGTTTGTCCGTCTGCCTAAGAATTTTAAACATATTTTTCCACATCAAAACCACTTTTAAAGAAAACCAGTGGGTTTTATGGATTTTCGTGCTATGGCAGTTAAATTCTAGTTCGTTCGAGTCTTTAATCCCATTCTTGTTAATTGGAACCTATTGAGTACTATTGCTGTTCTTTCGAATATTGTTGTTCAACAAACTGTGTTTCCTCAACTGTGTTTCCTGCTATATGGAAGGAATATTTTATTATTCCACTCCATAAAAATTCTTCTAAGTCTAACGGTAAAAATTATAGGGGCATATCCAAGTTGTCTGCCATTCCTAATGTCTTTGAAAAAGTATTTGTTCTCAACTGCAACACATATGTATGTTATATCGCCTTATCAACACGGTTTTGTTAGGCGTAGATCTACTTCCACTAACCTTCTTGAATTCACTTCGCTTGTTATCAAAGAGTCTCACGGAAAAAAGCAAAATGCAGTGGCTTGCACCGATTTTAGTAAGGAATTTGATTCTGTTAGTCATTCTCTCTCTTCAAAAATTGAATATTATTGGATTTCCAGCAAAGCTCTTGTTGTGGCTTTCGGAGTACTTGTGTGGTCGAACACAAAAAGTTGTTTTTAAATCATCTGTATCCAACCCTATTTTTCAGACCTCTGGTGTTCCCCAGGGGTGTCAGCTTGGACTTCTTGTCTCCTTGGAGACCTCAATTCCTGTACTAAAACGATCGATCCTCGATCGAAATAAATAAATAGCTAAATATAATATATGTGTAAATTTCAAAAATTAAAATCGAACCACATGTTTAAAGTTTTTTGCCCACATTACGCATAGCGCTTAGACTTACTTAATGACTTATTAAATCGTTTAACAATTACTAAAATGCACATAGATAAACAAATAAAAATAATAATTTTCTTGTTATTTTCAGATTTCGGATTGATAACACTGATCATATTATAGATGTTAATAAAGGAAATCTTGCATTTGAATTCGATCAGGTTCACATAATATGTCCAGTTTATGAACCCGGCGCCTTTGAGAATGAAACAGAGAAATACATAATATATAATGTGTCTAAAGTGGAGTACGAAACATGTCGCATAACAAACGCAGATCCGCGAGTAATAGCTATATGTGATAAACCTCAAAAATTAATGTTTTTTACGATAACTTTCCGGCCATTTACACCGCAGCCAGGTGGTTTAGAGTTCCTACCTGGAAACGACTACTACTTCATTTGTAAGTTGCTTCTTTTTTTTCGAATTTATTCCCTAGTAAAAGTGTATTATAATTTTGACCTGATACGTCTAACGCATAAAAGGAAGAATAGATCCAAAAACTCTCCCACTCTTATAGTGGACCTAAAAAGAAATGATTAGCCACAAAATCTTTAATTTTGTACAATCTCTGCGTATCCGCCATAATTTAAAAATCCCAGATTTTCAGTTTTCCACCATTAGTTTTGATTAAAATATAAAACGCAAAAATAATCATTATAGTTGATATAAAAATTAAAGTAAAACCCAAAAATAATAATAATTTTGAATCAAAAACAAAACTCAAATATAATGATTTATAATAATTCTTATATTTTTTTTTACGACTCTCACATAACGCATTCCCTCCGAAGAAGGGGTTACAATGTTAAATGATGGGTTTGCCCAACAGATTCTTATAATGGAATTAGCATGAATAATTTTGAACAATTTTGCTCACTGACAAAAGCTCGCTTGTGCTGTGTAAACAAGCCAAAGATGCAGCCGTGGTTTTTCCTCCACAAAATAGTTAATCTATTTTTCGGGTTAATAGATGACACAAAAATATTTATAAATAAAAGAATTTTCAAAAGCCATTTTTTATTTATTTATTTGTTTATTGTCAACTAAGATCAGCTGACATAAAATCCAAATTAATTAAAATAAAATTCAAAATTGAAATTGAAATTAAGTAAAACAAAATTATATATAAATATGAAAGTAAATTAAGGTAAACAAGCGGAAACATTGAAGTCGGACGCAACCGACTGCGGTATACTCGTTACCAGTATTAAACCCGGTTAAAACAGGCCTCATTGCAAAGGGGTACGGATGCGGCAGGGGTGTACGCTGCCTTAAAGATTCTCCGATGCAGATGGGGATGACACCAGCTGTCTTCCTTCCAAATTTGGTGACTCTAGCTCGAAGTTTGTAAAAGGTGGGGAAAGGAGGGCTGGGGGCGGTATGGGTGGGAGTGGCATCCAAAGTTTTGATGCAGATCTTTGTGGGATGTCAATTGCTACCTTCATACAAAATTTGGTGACTCTAGCTCAAAGTTTGTAAAAGGTCTGGAAAGGGGGACTGGGGGCGGTATGGGTGGGCGTGGCATCCAAAGTTTTGATGCAGATCTTTGTGGGATGTCAATTGCTATCTTCATACCAAATTTGGTAACTCCAGCTGAAAGTTTGTAAAAAGTGGGGAAAGGGGGGCTGGGGGCGGTATGAGTAGGCGTGGCATCCAAAGTTTTGATGCAGATCTTTGTGGGATGTCAATTGCTATCTTCATACCAAATTTGGTGACTCTAGCTCAAAGTTTGTAAAAGGTCTGGAAAGGGGGGCTCAAAAACTGTGGGAGATATATGCTTTTTTGATTTAAAAATGCGGGGGGGCTGGGGGCGGAATAGGTGGTCGTGGCTCCAAAATTTTTGATGCAGTTTTTTGGGGGTTGCTAGTAGCTATCTGCTCACCAAATTTGGTATATGTGGGATTTTCTGGGTTTTCCTCAATCTACGCAACAAATGTTGGAACAATTATTTTATTGTTGAATTTCCCAGATTTTAAACGTTAAATTTATAAATTTTTACTCGGTGTCTGTCCCTCTGTATGAACGCAACTTTTTCCACACCCTTCAAGCTAGAGACTTGAAACTTTCCAATTCTTTTTATACCCTTAACCCATAAAATGGGTAAATAAGGGTATAATGGTTTTGTGCAAAAGTATGTAACAGGCAGAAGGAAGCATCTCCGACCCTATAAAGTATATATATTCTTGATCAGCATCAATAGCCGAGTCGATTTAGCCATGTCCGTCTGTCTGTCCGTCTGTCTGTCTGTATGAACGCGTGGATCTCAGAGACTACAAGAGCTAGAGACCTCAGATTTTTAATATAAATTCTCCTATACCATAAGCTGTTCTGCTTATTTAGTTTATTCTGGTTTCCGATATACACATGGAATCGATAACAAAAAATATCGAATTTGGAAAATGTAAAAACGAGGGTTGAAAGAATGGGTAACGATAGATCTTTTCTGAAAATTTCGTCCAAATCGGTTAAGAAACACTGGAGATATCGTATTTAATCGATTGAAGTTAAGTCAGTATTTCTTATATAAATTTAATTTATTTTTTGCAACTGGGTTCAGGATATCTTCTAGTCGGGCTGTCCCGACTAGAGCCTTCTTACTTGTTATCTGTGGGATAGTAAATTAAAGTGTCAAGATTGGGGCTCTACGATAACGGGAGGGCTGGCAAATCGATAAATTCGATCACTCAAAATCGATAAATCCACATATTTCGCACATCCTTACAGCTAGAACTACTAAATTAAATGAGAATATAGCTACTAGCAACCCCCCAAAAACTGAATCAAACATTTTGGAGCCAAGCCCACTCATTCCGCCCACCCCCCGCAGTTTGAAATCAGAAACGCCTAAAACTTCCACAGTTTTTGAGCTAGAGCCACAAAATTTAGTGCCAAGATAGGTAATGACGACACCCCCTAAAAACTGCATTAATACTTTGGATGCCACGCCCACCCATACTTCCCCAGCCGTCCCAACGCATCGTTACAAACGGGAATGCTCATATCTTCCATAGTGTTTGAGCTAGAGTCACCAATGTTGGTAGGAAGATAGCTGGTAACAACCCCCAAAGACTTGCACCAAAGTTTTGGAACCAACCCCACCCATTACGCCTCCAGCCCTCCTGCATTTTGAATTCAGAATCGCCTCTATCTTCCACAGGTTTTGAGCTAGAGCAACCGAATTTGGTGCAAAGACAGGTGCTGACGACCAAAAAAAAAAAAATTATGCATCAAAACTTGGATGCCATGCCCACCCATACTGCCCTAGCCGCCCCCAGCCGCATGTTTCATAGTGTTTGAGCTAGAGCCACCAAATTTGGAATGAAGATACCTGGTAACGACCCACAAAGATCGGAATCAATAATTTGGATGCCATGCCCACCCATACCGCCCCCAGCCCCCATTTCCCCACCGTTTACAAACTTTGAGATACATTTACTAAATTTGGATGCAAGATCCGTACCCCTTTGCAATTAGGCCTCTTTTTACTGATTTTAATACAGGTATCGCGTATACCGCACTCGGTTGCGTCCAAATGGAACGTTTCTCCTTGTTTTTAATAAAATTTGTTATAATTTCTTAATTTTCCCATAGCAACTTCATCAAAAGATGACTTGTATCGTCGCATTGGAGGGCGCTGTTCGACAAATAATATGAAAGTAGTATTCAAAGTATGTTGTGCAGCTGAAGAGAAGAACAAAACCACGGAAACTACGTTAATGGGCGGCAGTGGCATTTCCGGCGAAAGCGGAGCTGGTTCCATAACCAATGGCGTCGATAGTGAGGGGGTTAATGTTGATTTGAATCATGGTCATGGCCATAATGGAGGGAATACCATTGGTTTGAGTGGTGTCAACACTGGTTTTGGTGTCGGTGGAGCAGCATCATCTGGCAGCGAAAGCGGAAGCGGTATTCATTTAAAACCGGTCAAAGTATTTGGAACTTCGATTAACACAAACATTGAACAAAACAATCGTATACCAATTCAACCAAATATAATTGGTCCCGGTGGAGTTGGAGTAGGTAACGGAGGTGGTGGCATTATTTTGTCACCTGGCCATGGCAGCATCAATATGTTGCCGCCAGGACGCGGTGGCGTTCACATGTCATATCCGGGCCACCATCACATTCAGACAGGCATTCGGATTAATAATGTACCAACGCAACAACAAAATAATCCGCATCCGCACCACAAGGGCAATATAAATGTGAACAGTAATAATAATGGTAAGGATGATACATTTTCAAACAAAAAACAGTCAGAAGATAATGAATACTACTTACAAGAAATTGGTGCACCGTCAATGGGCATCAGTGTTGCCACCATACCCATTAATATTGGCAATGATATTCATCATCATTACCTGCCGCCAGTTGTTGACACAAACCACAGTAACATTGTACATAGCACCATTAATTGGCCAATAACGGCTTGGGGCAACGCAAACACATCATCCAGCAGAGCATCTTCTAATACTAAAACAAATAGCAATCAATTGTTCTATCCTAATATCAAAATTAACACAAACTCAGACAGTCATAACATAAATAATAAAAGTATTAGCAATAACACACCATCATCCCACAGTCCGACAGAATTCGGTAAAGATAAAATGAAAAGTAAGTAGAACTTCTTTCCATTACCCGATTACCGTACCCGAAGATTATGCTCCATACCCCACGTCCAAAATGTTACAGCTACTGCGCTTTCAGCTTTACCAGCTCCTAAAAGAAACACTTAATAAGGCCCGTTTGTTGCTCTTTTAAAAAAAGTTTCTGTTAAAGAATGCATTATTTTATCGATTCGAAATAGTGACTGCTAATTATTTTCGTTTCTTCATCCATACGAGAATCCATAATTTGCAACCCTGAAAAGCTGATTAATTTCTCCCACCGAAACATTTTTTAGCGGCAGAATTTGGCGGGTTATCTTTATCCGTTGGAAACCGTTGGAACATTTGCAGCAACTCAAATTCTTTTTAACAGTAAGTACTATAAAAAAAAGAGCAACAAACGGGCATAAGACTTTGTAATTTTTACTGAAACTACACTGCAACATACCACAATACCATCGATGAAATCTCAACTCATCTTAAACTCAACATAAGCATGATATTGCAATTGCAATGCATATTCTTGCCCAACCTTGACCAATGCCAACCAATTCCTTTGTATGTAGGATCACGATTTTACTTGGCCAGATAAAATCTAATATCCAATCCCACAACAACTCAAGTAACTCACTATTTACCATTTACAGATGATAACCACAATCACAATTATGACATGAAACATCCAAATGAGGTGGTTAAAAACGAAGAGCTTACCTACAATAGTGGATCGGGACGAGTGTCACGGAGTGAAATCGATGTATATAAATGGATTTGGACATGGCTACCAGGTGGTGCGACCACAATCGGTTTAATCTCTATGCGTGAATATGGTATTAGTTCAACGGTTTTCATCGCTATCATCGTGGTAATCACATTTCATGATCTGTTTGGAACGCGTACCGCTTTGCGATTACGACTTGACACACTTGGTACCATTTGCCGGTGAATTATGGATGCCTCGCTCTCAAGTTACAACATCATTTTTTACAGTCATAAATAACATCACACAATTCCGGTTGAATTAGAGCTATTGTATACGTAGACGTTAATTTTAAACCTGGGGGTTTACTTATGTATTTCCAAAAAGGAAACGATTGAAATCGAGCCAAATGAAAAAAAAAAACAAACAGGCATGTTTAGTAGAAAAAAAAGAAGGAGAAAGGTGAAATAGAATAAATAAGTAAGCAAATACAATTCTGAAGCGCATTAAAACATAGTTTATAGCGATACATAAATTTAAAAACATTATCACTTAAGTCAAAAATAATGATAGCAGCACGCCGATAACAGAGTACAGATTGAAAATGGTTATCATTTTTAACTGCCCCCAGACACTGTCTGTGTACTAGGTCAACATATTACAATATCCAATCAATAGAACCTTACAACTGCTTATGTTGCGCCTTTAAACTTTGTTATGGCAAACTTCATGAGTCGAAAATGTGCAAATGATACCATGAAACACTGTGAAGCGTGTTATTATTGTCATTATATTTTTATTAAATCCTATCTACGTACTTAGTTAAAGTTAATGGAGTGACCCCCATTGCAACGCAAAAAAAAAAAAATAGGTTGTTTTAATCAACTTTTTATGACAGCCTCAAAATCTTAAAAAATGAACAATATATTATTATTATTTTAAAGATTATATACATGAAGTAGATTTCTTTTTTAAATATTGCCGTTATATAACTAGTGTTTTTATTTGGATCATCAGAAATAAAAAGTTTACATGGGTTCGTGCCGATTTAAAATTCTTAGAACATATCCATACTTCAAAATTATGTAAAAAAAAAGTGCAAGTGGGGCTAACCCTTTAGTAACAGTAGTTCACAAAGTTATGTATTTGCAAAGAGGTCTATGTAACTTAATTTATTGACATTACATTGCGTTAATGTTAATAGTTTTTGGGTATTTTTGTTTTGTAATGCTTAAATGCGATTTTATAGAAATGAATGATTTGTTTTTTTTAATTGAAAAGTAAAAAGCGAACCAATTTTGTTGCTGACTACATGTTTTATGGTGTTATTTAGCACAATTGGACTAGACACAAAACCACACTGTATAAAATCAGCCAGTTCAATCCTTAGTATTGTCACCATTACACACAACCCCAATATTTTAAACTCGGAGGCAACTAACATTATACACATACAAACTTCTCCGTACATCTTGCTGCCTTGTACGTTGACAGTTTTGACTGAAAATTAAAAAGCAAAATATATTAGAGTACGTTTGTATAAAACGCGTTTAGGAAAATAACAATTAAGTGACTCGAAAAGAAAAGATGATACACGTACGTACATCCGGAAAGTTAATGTTAAATCAAACCTATGTATGCATGAATGAATGTTTCGTATGCATTTACATTTACACTTACAATTATATATATATATATATATATATATATATTCGTATATTAAGTATTTCGAATATGGGAAAGGTGAAATTCAAAGAACTCAACTGTAAGTTTTACGTTCTTATGCTTTTTTGTTTTGTTTTAATAATTTTTAGTTAAATTCATTTTTAATTTTGTAAATGAACCAACCAGTATATATGCATATATATATAAATACTGTAGTAGAAAATACATAACAAATGTATCCTAAAACATACGAAATTGAATATATAAAGAGACACACAACAAAGTTTAGGTGAAAACGTTATAATAATTGTATATTTAATAAATTAATTGTGTATATCATGTATTGATGCAGCATTTGCTCCATTCAAACATCATTGAAACTGAACAAAAATATTTACATATACCATATAAGCAAGTATTCTTATAAATACATACATACATACAACTCATACATAATTTGCACATTGAAGGAGGTTTAAAAAGGCAGAAGTTAATTTTTGAGCCCAGTTCCAAAGCCCAGGTCTAAAGACCATCCATTATGTATAAACTACACTTTAAATATCATTTATCGTAGTAAAAAAAACACATCTCCACACACATACATACATGAACATGCATAGGTCACAAACTTCAGCACTCTCATATTTTTATTTTTTATCATCGCTCATTGGAGCGAACAAACTTATTTACAAGTATACCCTGCAATAATAGCTCATTTGCTTATTTGAACAAATCGAACAAATTACGACTAAACCGAATTTAAAGCATGCATAAACCTCGCCCTTAAAACAATAGCGAAATTGGGCAGCACCGAAACCAAAACCTACGCGAAGATCCAGTTTGAATAATAATTTACATACTGCAGCATTGCAAAGCCAACTCTTTCTCTCTATCTCTCTCTCAGATGTAGACACAATTGGATTTTTTCACATGTATACAGATTACAAATGATTAGAATTACGATTACAATAACAAAAAATGCAGAACAACTTAATACAGTACATACAAACGATCATATACATACTACATACAAACATATATACATAATACATACACTTATCTTAAATAAATTCTTAATAAAAACCACAAAAAATACAGGAACAGTGCAGGCGACACCTCAATTGGCGCTCTCACATACATACATAAATACAAATGCACAAGCCTCAAATCTGTTGTGTGTTTATATTATAAGTATGCATTTCATTAACTAACTGTTTGCCACCAAGATTATCTAAATTCATATAATTTACAACACATACATATATACAGTTTATACAAAAGTAAATTATGTCGATTCCGTTGGTGGTAGTTTTGACTTTTGCATATATATTTTTTTTTTATCTACTTCTGGCAACTTTATAAAGCATAATTCACAATTTTCCACCAATGGTGCTTTTTTGTAGATGTAAAATATTCGGAACATTAATGGCTTACATGTTATTGTGAATTAACACCATTTTCGATGCCACTTGACACACATAGTATAATTTCAGTTCAGATACACGCTCAGAACATTTATTTGTTATTCGGTGCGGATATTCAGATAGTAAAATTTGTAATAGTTTGCCATCTAGCTATGTACTTACTTATTATACATAAACAAGTGCAACTAACGACTAAAAACCCCGCTTAAAAAATGTGCACAATCATCATGGAATATGTGTGTTCAAAAAATGATTTACGTTCAAACATACATATAATCCAATATTTAAACAAAGCACGCTCCATTAGTTCTCAGTCCCAAAATAACATATGTGTGCTTAAAAATTATGTACGAGTTTTGGAAGTTGTGACGTATAGTAAGAACCGCCGATTAATCAAACACTGCACACATACATACATACATAAATACATTAATTAACTGTAACTGGCCTTTTTGGATGCACACAGTTGTAGTGTGTCAACTTTTATTATTATCCGAAACTATAAAACAACACTAATACACACACACACATCTACACAGACACACACACATGTAAACTGATATACAATAACAACAACAACAAAAAAATAAAACAAAAAATCACAAACAATAAATGTGTAATTCGATTAATTGGATACATACATATTCGAAGATATGTATACAAAATGGAATAAGTGTAGGCAAGGGGTAGCGAATGACTAAATTGTAGTTTTTAAAAGTAGCACAGCAAATTTATACTTATACCACTTAAGGGGTAAAATAAGCAAATGATAAAAAAAAAAAAAAACGATAGATACTTGTGTGAATGTATGATAAAAACATGGAGAAAAAAAGCAGAGTGCAAAAATGAACAATGTATCAATGCAAATAAAAACATCATTTGAATTTACAATGTTTATGTGATTAATTTCTTTGCCATTTGTGGAACGTTATTTGGTTTACGTGACGCTGGCATACAACAGCTTTTTCTATGGTAAGATCGGAGTGCCTGTCATTAAGGTGGAATCAAAATATACTTAAAGCAACGTGACTTATTCAGCTGTGGTGAATTTAATTGAAAAGAGGCAATAGAGCCCCAACTTCACTATGCCTGTCATCTTCTACCAAGTCTAAAGTTTTTTTGCAATCACTAAAATCTATGATCAAGTTTGTTTCCAATTATCAATTTTCACTTAAGAACACACAGCAAAAATTCTTGAATTTGTTTGATTTACAAAATATTGACAATTTAATGGAAATCGGTTAAGAAACAACGGAGATCGTAATAATTTAGAAATGTGCAGAGCTCAAATTGAAATAGTTCATCAGCTCATGAGACATTGCGGTATGAGAATAAGTAATAATTTTTTTTAAAGGAGCATATATTGCTATTTATTCTATAAGGTTTCTTGCGCTTGCATATTGAAAATTAAGATCGTATTTTATTTTGTCCAACAAGTCGTTAAAAAGTCATTATCATTTTAACTCTTCAGTTTCCTTTTTAAATCGAATTGAAAAGGTGTCGAAGTCAGTTATTTTTTTTCCTCTTTTTCCTTTTAACTTTTTATTATACCCTTCACGCATGTGAAACAGGGTATATTGAGTTTGTCATGAATCTGTAACGCCTTAAAGGAATGATGGGAGACCCCATAAACTATATATCAAAATGATCAGGACGAGCTCAGGAATTGATTTCCGCGTGTCCGTCCGTCCATCCGTCTGTCTGTTCCAACACGATTTCCGGCAAAACTGCTGAACAGATCTTGATGAAACTTTCACAGATTGCTTAGATCATGTCGGGTTTGTTCACTATTTTTTAAATTTGATCCCGCTCGGAGCATTCTACAACATAGCCACCATAAAAATTGACCAAAAAAAAAAAAATTATAATCCATGTGTGAAGGGTATCATAGTCTTGGCATAGCCAAAATTAACTAAGTATGTGGCACTTGTTATTATAGTTTTTAACAACCTAAATTAAACTTTAAAATACATGTGCTAAGCAACTTCTATATGTAGACATCCGTTCAATTTAAGTTTGGTGTTGTTAGTGTGAATATTTATGATATAATCCTGTTGGGCAAGTCGATGCGGTGCACCCTTCTAAAACGTTCTCTAGTGCGTTGCATGAGGAGTCTTCTTGCTAGTGCGTTTGGGTGATATCCCAAACGTTCAAAGTATACCGCCGATTAAAGATTGATTATGTAGCCCAACTTATTTACTTGTAGGTCTTTCTCGATCTGAGCAATACGGGCGTACCATGGGGCTCCATTGCGCAGTCTTTAAGTTTTTCCTTGCGGGTCTCTCACCTTGTTGAGGTGCGATTTTACTGCGATACCGTATACTTTTATCCCCTACCGCCAGACCGTTCAAATTACGATTTTCTTAAGCAGTACTTACTTTATTTTTGAGTGAGAATTTGTTCTTGCTGGCTTGCACCCAGTTCATTTTGAATAGCTTTTTATTAACTTCACTTGAGGCGGAGTAACTCAAAAAAAGGAATAAATTATGTTTGAAAGCCACTGTGAGCATCACACTCATATAGTCTAGTGGTTAGGGTACCCGACTCTTACCCGGGAGGTCTGGGTTCGAATACCAGTATAGAAATACTGATGATTTTAATATGTTAGCCAAATTTAATTTTGTTTACCCGGGAGGTCTTGGTTCAATTCCCAGTAATGGCATATGGATGATTTTAATGTTTTTGCCAGATTTTGTTTTTTTTACATTGATTTAATTTATTTTAATAGTTAATATTTATAAATACTATGTAATTAAAGTTATAGCTAGGTGTCCCGTTGCTGCACTCCCCCATTTCGAAAATATCTTTACTGTTTAAATATTTGTAAGGTTATAATGACAGATAAGACAAAGTTGATGTAAAAGGTAGACGTCGACCCCTACATAGCGTTGCAGGGCTGCTTAATAATTTCTTCTCAATGTATATACTAGTAGAACACATGATATTCTAGTTGATCGTTGTTTTTTACCTCTCAAATGTTCACTTGATGGCTTTGCTTTCGATGCTTTCCTGCCAATTGATAATTTTTAGCAGGCATTTCTTTAAATTTTCAAAATTCAATTTTAAAAACTCTTCAAGAAATTTTTTTTACTGTTTATATATTTGTGAGGTTTTAATGACAAATAAGACAAAGAAAAAAAAAAAACATTTTTTTTGGCCAAATGCCTCATGGTGCAGCGGCAACTAAGAACGGTACAAATTTGTTAGCATTTGTATGCATGTGTGTTTGATACATTTCTTGCTGGGCCAGCTTGTTATTTTTGATATTTTTCTTTTTCTGTATCTTCGACAAATGCACTACTGAATAAATAATAATTATTAAATAATTGATAAAAGAGGAATAAATAATTACGGCCCTGCAAATTAATAATAAAATTACTTGAGAATTGCACTTATAATAGAACACTTACACTAATAATTGTAAACACGTGACAACTACGATCGATGCAGAGACAGTCACGACTAGAGATGGGCATGGACTGTAATTTTTCGGCCCGACCCAACAGGACACGAAAGTAGAAATTTCCAACACGCACAATCACGAACGCTTGAAAATTTTCAAAACCCGACCCAACACGGTCCAACACGAAATTTTTTACACCTTGTTTTTTTTTATATTATAAACAACAAAATCTATATTTATATTTATTTAAACATAATTTTCTTTTATTTTACATATTTTTATATAAAAATAAAATTTTATCAAGATTGGAACTTGATAGTCGAGTACGAGGCTCGCTTAATATTAGATGAGTAAAAACGAAACCACGACTCAGTAATAGAAATGTTAATGTTACTATAATGTTAATGTTACTGGTGACTCTATGTATGCACCGCGCTTAGGAAAAATTAATATTATCTATATCTTGGGGGAATAAAATTAATTTTGTTTTTTTTCGTGCCGATTTTGCGCTGAACGAACACGCACGCCCATGGACAAAACGCTAATTTTCAACACGCACACGCGGGCGCCCATCGTGTCACGATGTGACACGAAAAAAACCCGGCCCATGCCCATCTCTAGTCACGACTGTAAGCGCTCTGTAAGCGCCCTACTCTAAGCAGCGCCACCTGTTGGGAGTACGTGCCCAGTGGATGTGGACGCCTGGTAGGGGTAAAAACGATTAAAATTCTAGCACTTAAGGACATAAAAAAAAAATAGATAGCAACCTTCACGCAGACCTAACGAATATACATACAAAATTTCACCAAAATCGGTCAAGCCGCTTCGGAGGAGTATGTCCTCGTACACTGGGATAGGAGAATTTTATATATTAGATAAATATATTTGGAAAAAAAAAAATAAATAGAGTTTAAAACAATAAAAAATCCGCCACTTGACCGCGTGTTTGAATTTAAAGATTTAGGCATTATTCTTGATCTTATCTATGGTCAATAAGGCCATTAATGTCATTGGCTTCATCAAGCGGTGGTCGAAAGAGTTTAACGATCCCTACACCACTAAAACGCTTTATACATCCCTAGTTCGTCCTATCCTGGAGTATGGATCTTGTGTGTGGTCCCCACAATACTCGATTCACCAGGATAGAATTGAATCTGTGCAGAAGAAATTTCTTCTATTTGCCCTTAGAAGTTTTAACTGGGTTCCTGGAGTTGAATACGGGGGGTAATAAAGTAGACTCCTTTTAATGAATCTTCCATTCCTGTTAAACTGTAGAACTATGCATGGAGTTTTATTTATCACTAATCTACTAAATGGTGAAATCGACTCATCAGTTCTTTAAAGTCGAATTAAATAAACTGTTCCGATTAGAGCTACTCGTAACTTTTTACCCCTTAGTCTTGATCGTTGCTTTAGCAACTATTTAATACATGAACCATTTCATGTTATATGTTCTGACTATAACAAGCTTTATTCTCTTGTCTCCTTGGAGACCTCAATTCCAGTACTAAAACGATCGATCCTTTTTTCTTTATCTAATCGTAACCACTAACTACTAATCTAACGCTGGTCTGATTGGGTTTTTCTGGGTTTTCCCCAATACACGCAACAAATGTTGGACCAATAATTTCATTGTTGGATTTCCCAGAGCTTTAACGTTAACTTTATAAATTTTTTACCTAAATTTACTTTCAGATTTATATATTATATATATTATATATATATATATATATAAAAGGGTATAATGGTTTTGTGCAAAAGTATGTAACAGGCAGAAGGAAGCATCTCCGACCCCATAAAGTATATATATTCTTGATCAGCATCAACAGCCGAGACGATATAGCCATGTCCGTCTGTCCGTCCATCTGTCCGTCTCTATAAACGCGTGGATCTCAGAGACTACAAGGGCTAGAGACTTCAGATTTTGAATATAAGTTCTCCTATACCATGAGCAGAACAAGTTTGCTTCAAATTATCGATGACTATTCTGGTTTCCGATATACACATGGAATCGATAACAAAAAATATCGAATTTGGAAAATGTACAGAATGGGGGTAGAAATAATGGGTAACGATAGAACTTTTCTGAAAATTTCGTCCAAATCGGTTAAGAAACACCGGAGACATCGAATTTAATCGATTGGTGTTAAGTCAGTATACCAAAGTCTTATATAAATTTATTATATTAATTGCAACTGGGTTCAGGGTATCTTCTAGTCGGGCTCTCCCGACTAGAGCCTTCTTACTTGTTTAATTTTATTTAAATTTAAATTAATTTGGATTTTATGTCAGCTGATCTTAGTTGACAATAAACAAATAAATAAATAAAATAAATAAACTAAAAATTTAAAAAACAACACTTTAATTAAGCTTTAAACAATGCTAACCAAAAAATGCTAGTATCATTTTGAAAAAAGCGAGGTTCTATAATTTTCGTATATCTTGCGCAAGGCGCTTTTTCACTATGATACTACTTTTTAGTTTTTTAAACAACATATATTTATTTTGATTCATGTTTTTAAGGAGTTTGTGACAAATGTTGTTTGTGCATTAAAAGTGAGAGGTGAAAAGTCAGATAGAGCATAAGAAATGTTTGTTCAACAACTTTTGAAAAGAAAATGTATTTCTCAGAGAGAATAAATATGAAAATCGCTTCCGAAGTTTATGCATAAAATGAATTCGTTCGTTTCACGGAAATTAACTTAAAATTGTTCATTTAAGTTTAGAAAAAGAAGCTCACTGCATATACAAAACATTTGGCGAAAATAAAACATTTGAAAATAGCCTCGAAGAACCCCAGCTGCCCATTTCCGGGCTAATAATACAAAACGATTGAACGGTACAAAGTGAACTGGTTCTGGTTCTAAATCCTATTCCTTTAATTTTCATTGCATTGGCATCCCCAAAAAGAGAAGAGGGAGGGCTCAAGTTAACTGTTGTTCAGGTCCAGCATCCTGACGCAATGTGAGAGCAACCGCAACCCTCTTACTGTGCACTTGTAAGTTTCAATAAGAGTTTATCAAAAAGAAAATAAGAAATAATTTGAAGTTATCACAACAACAACGGTTTGCAAAACTGCAGCATCAAAAACATGCATAGTATATCAGTGGTGCAGTTAAACTTATTTTAAATGTTTGATGTTAAAACAATCAAGCTCACGAGTACGCGTGCATAAAAAAGTGCATTTGGAAGTGAATGTTAGGTGTTAATCGGCCAAGGTCACGAGTGTTACAATATGTACTACAACAACGGCAAGGTCCACATTTTGTGAAGTGCGTCAGTTTCAACCTTAGCAACATTATTAATTATAAATAATATTTAATTTCTGTTTACAAAATATGAGGTTGAATAATATAATTGTGGTATTTATTTTTTATGTATATGTACACATAACGCTTACTTACATAAAGAACGCGTATACTAAATCGCCAAGTATATATGTACATATGTATGTATCTAAATATATGATAAAAAAGGAACCTTTGACAAGTGGATTTAGTGGATATCTACAAATATAAGCAACAACAACCGTCATGTCATGGGAGAGCATCGCATCAAAAGACTTGCTTAGGTAAGACATTTGGGGTATTCACAGTTTTTGGTAATTAAGTAAAATATTTAAAAGTTTAGATATTTTGTTTTTAATTTAAATAATCATCATTACCACCTTACCACAGTTGGGGTATTCAAAGTTCCTGGTAACAATTTAACAAATAACTTGTAAGCACGACACCGCTGGTATTTTGGTAATATTTTACTTTTCATTTTAATTAATAAAGCTGATCAGCATTTCCCCTTTACCACCATTCTTATTGATTTGATTATTTTTCAGCATAAGACCGTGTCAAAACTTATCGGTAACACATTTACTGGCGTCGCCCGATGGATCGCGATATTTGCTTGATAATTCTAACGGTGTGTTCACGGTAACATACATAATACCGAATGAACCCATAAAGTTGGTTTTCTATTTTCTCTTTACAGAATTGTGCCAAGCTGACGAGAATTACTCGAGGATTGCCGGCTATGGTTCTAGCCCAGATGTTGACGTTGGATCGCGTTCTTTGTGGGTACGTCACGGTCTTGCTCGATCCGGCCAGGTCAATACCGTAATCAGTTGCTTTTGGGCATGCCAAAGAAGCTTACGTCAGTATATAGCGAAAAAAAAGGTTCGTCATTTTCTACCATGATATACTTATATAATAAGAAATATTTGGTTTTATCAATATATCGTTAAATTTAAACTAAATAATAAGCATTTACATAAAAAAAAAATTGTTATACCCTTAACCCATAAAATGGGTTAAAAGGGTATAATGGGTTTGTGCAAAAGTATGTAACAGGCAGAAGGAAGCAACTCCGACCCCATAAAGTATATATATTCTTGATCAGCATCAATAGCCGAGTCGATTTAGCCATGTCCGTCTGTCCGTCTGTCTGTCCGTCTGTCCGTCTGTCTGTCTGTATGAACGCGTGGATCTCAGAGACTACAAGAGCTAGAGACTTCAGATTTTGAATATAAGTTCTCCTATACCATGAGCAGAACAAGTTTGCTTCAAATTATCGATAACTATTCTGGTTTCCGATATACACATGGAATCGATAACAAAAAAATCGAATTTTCAAATCGGTTAAGAAACACCGGAGATATCGAATTTAATCGATTGAAGTTAAGTCAGTATACCAAAGTCTTATATAAATTTAATTTATTTATTGCAACTGGGTTCAGGGTATCTTCTAGTCGGGCTCTCCCGACTAGAGCCTTCTTACTTGTTATACCCTTCACACATGTGAAACAGGGTATATTGAGTTTGTCATGAATCTGTAACGCCTTAAAGGAATAATGGGAGACCCCATAAACTATATATCAAAATGATCAGGACGAACTCAGGATCATTCTACGACATAGCCACCATACAAATTGACCATATCGTACTGTTTCAACACGATTTCCGGCAAAACTGCTGAACCGATCTGGATGAAACTTTCACAGATTGCTTAGATCATGTCGGGTTTGTTCATTATGAAATTTCATCCCGCTCGGACCATTCTTCGACATAGCCACCATACAAATTGACCATATCGTACTATCAATTGTTGTTGCTGTCGTGCACTTTCAAGTACCTACATATAGCTCATTTGCTTCAAAAGTGGTATAACGCAAAAAATTGTCAAATTGTTGTTGTTGTTGTCGCACTCGAACAAGTAAATGACGCTCAAGCGTAAAAATAGGAGCGAAAAAAAAAATTAATCCATGTGTGAAGGGTATCATAGTCTTGGCATAGCCAAAATTAACTATGCCGCACTTGTTTTATATTGTGCTTAGTAGATTCTTCAAACGTAGAGAGTTTAAGTTGCCTGGTTATCGAAACAGGTTGCGGAAATGTAATGTAATGGAAATGTAATGTAGAAAAAAACAACGATTTGAATTTTGCATAGTTAGTTATGCATTAGTATATACTAGCGTTTGCCCTTTTCATATTTCTTACACTTGTGACACTCATAAATTACGTAACTTTTTTATGGTAAAAGAATTTGCAGAACCGGTTTAGTGGATCTAGAGAGTACAACCGACAATCTCACGAAACTATTCCTCTTGACAATATGTATAATTATTATAGATAGTATATGTGGATTATAGATAACATTTGTGTCTTTACAGATCGAACGCGGCTTGCGACTTTACGAGCAGCACAATCAAACGGCGGCGGTTCGAACATGGCGCAGTGCTTTAAAAGGTACTTGCCGGCGAGAGGATTGCTTTCAGCTGCTGGGTTATCTGTACCAGGCACATATGGATTGGGGCAAGTATCGGGATGCCATTGACTTCGGGCACCAACAGCTGGGCATATCGGAGGAGCTCGATTCCTCAAACATGCGTGCCGAAACCTACTTAAATCTTAGTAGGGCGCATGCAAGTCTCGGCGGTCTAGAGCGGGCTCTTGCCTATGCGCGTCATTCGCTCTACAACGAGTCCGGTACAAAGTGCCGCAGTGGACTTGTTCATTTGACGGTGGCACGTGTCTATCTGGAAATGGGTGGATTTTCTCGTGCCTTGGAAGGTTTGCAGGGAGCCCATAAAATTGCCACTGCCATTGGTGACCCCTCGCTGGAGCTACAAGTTTATGTGGCGCTCTCGGAACTTTTTGGTCGGCTGCAAGACAACGACAAGAGTGCAACGTATGCATCTAAAGCGTACGATCTTTCTCGATCTCTGCAGCTTGGCGATCTTAACTCTTGTCACCACCGGGCGGCTTTACTGCGGATGGCAGCTTCATTGCGCAAGCAGGGTGACCTTGGTGATGCCCACGATTATTGCATGGTATTCATCTGCGAGATTTTAGTCCGCTCTATTATTTATCATCCATAAATTATCATTCTTAGGAAGCAACTAGGCTATCATTGATTTCCGGAGATCAGGCCACATATACACGAAGCATTCGTGTCATGGGAGACATTTATCGCAAGAAGATGGATATTGATGTAAGTATAAATATATAATTTTATTAAAAAAACCAAAAATGAATTTAGGTTTTCCACCTGTATGTATGTAATGAAATAGGTAGCTAATCGTTTTTAGTTTTAATCACAAATTTTGTTTTGATCACATTTTAGAGAGCATTTCGTCAGTATGAGCAGGCAATGGGAACGTCTGCAACTTTAGGCGATCGCATGGCTCAGATGGAAGCAATGGATGGCGCAGCCCGATGTCTAGAGACTTTACGCCTTCAAAGTAAGATCTGCAATTGCAGACCTCTAGAGTTCAATACGCGACTATTGGAGGTTGCCAGTTCGATTGGGGCAAAGGTTCTATAAATTCTCTATTATGAATAACGAACTGCGAATCATTTGTAACAAACTGTTTTTGTTATTTTGTTGACACTTTAGCTTCTTGTGCGTAAAATTCGAAGTCGATTAGCTCTGATATACCGGGCATTGGGTGACGAGGATCAGTGCAACACACATCTTCGGTTAGCTGATCAAACTGATGCTGCCCTTGGCTTAAATTGTGGAGCTTGTGGAGAGGTATTTGGTTTGCAGCCAGCCAGCCTCGAAGCATTGCCTTGTGCTCACATACTCCATGCCAGGTAATTTTTGTGTATTACAAGTAATCAAGATCGATTGCCGAACTGTGTACCATACATTTGTTTGAAGCTATATTTATTTTTATACTATAAGCACGAACGAAATGAACGAATTTTAAAACAGACAACACCAAAAAACCGATACGATACATTTTGGACAACGTTTATCTATGCAAATTTATATAGGCTAATCTATGAAGGTTTTCTTCGTTATGTATTACAACCATCATTGTTTAAACCATCGTTTGGTTGTATAGGCGTAAAGCGAACAAATCATGTATTGACTGCAGGTGTGGCCCTGTAAGAACAGAACACAACCACACTGCGCTTATCACAATTAGTCGGGGTTGTGACCAACCCTTGAAGATGTGAGCTACTAGATTGGTACTGAACAGACTTTGAAAATTTGTAAAAAAAAAAAAGGAAAACTTTTAACATAAACTTACCAAAGAGAATATATCAATGGTTATTTAGCCAAAACTAACCAATTCTGAAGTCTCTAGCTCATATTATCTCTGAGATCGATCAATACCTTCATACAAAAAGTAGGACAGACAGACTGACTGACTGAAATGGGTGAATTGACGCAGCTGTTGATGCAGATCGATAGTTTATTTCAGTGGGATCAGAGTATAAAACCAAAACAAGTGGAAACGTTGCAGTCGGACGCAACCGACTGCGGTATACTCGTTACCAGTTTTAAAACCGGTAAATAGAGGACTGATTGCAAAGGGGTACGGATGAGGCAGGGGTGTACGCTGCATTAAAGATTCTCCGATGCAGATGGGGATGCCACCAGCTTCTTCCAAATTTTGTGACTCTAGCTCAAAGATTGTAAAAGATGGGGAAAGGGGGGCTGGGGTGGTATGGGTGGGCGCGGCATCCAAATTTTTGCTGCAGATCTATGTGGGATGTCATTTGCAATCTTCATACCAAATTTGGTGACTCTAGCTCAAAGTAAGTAAAAAGTGGGGAAAGGGGGGCGGAATGGGTGGGCGTGGCTCCAAAACTTTGATGCAGATTTTTGGGGGTCGTTGCCAGCTATGTTCCTACCAAATTTGGTGGCTCTAGCTCCACTACTCTGGAAGATACACGCATACTCGTTTTTGACGAAGCGTTGGGGAAGCTAGTAGCTATCACCTTACCAATTTTGGTAGTTCTAGCTGTAAGGATGTGCGAAATATGTGGCTTTATCGGTTTTTAGTTATCGAATTTATCGATTTGCTAGCCAACCAGTTATCGTAGAACCCCAATCTTGACACTTTAATTTACTATCCCGTAGATAAAGAGAATTGGAAAGTTTCAAGTCTCTAGCTGGAAGGGTGTGAAAAAAAGTTGCGTTCATACAGACGGACAGACAGACGGACAGACGGACAGACACCATGACGGACATTGCATAAAACCAATGTACCCTTTACCTTCGGTAACGAGTATAAAAATCTAAATTCGTTTTAAAAGTAGAGTTTCTTGACATAAACCTATAAAATATATTAATAATCTTTATTTGATGTTCTCTTTCGTTTAAATTATTTTTACTTTTAAGATGTGCTCATGAAATTTTTCGTCGTCGGGATAAAAACATTTCCACACGTTCTTGTCCTGCTTGTAATAAATTACTAAGCTCTCGTCTTCATCTCTGCGGTAACGAAAGTAGCACTGAAAATGATAACTTCGATGCAGAAAGTGTCACAACTGTCACGCTAAATGCCAATGGACTGGCTCTCGACGGATTTATATCACTCAACTCCGAATCTCTTTTGCCTCTTTCAGCTCCTCGGCCGTCGCGTTCTGCCACTGACTCAACGGTCTTTTGCAATAGTCTCAAAGAGAAATCCATGCCTAGCATCGATAGCACTGCGTTGCTATTAACATCAAATGCCTCCCCAAAATCAGTGTATCGCAGCAATTTGTCGTTGGCTTCGCTAAGCATGCGCGCATCTAGCCTTACTATCGACAGCGGACGGAATGCGACATCATCCGTCTAAGTTTATGATTCAAAACTAATTGTTTTGTATACAGCTGTGAAAAGAATATCACTGTGAAACTACGTTTACTTTCATACAAAAAAACAAAAAAAAAAAAACATAGGTTTGCAATTCTTTTAAGTGATTTTATTTTTTTGTTTTTTAAAGGCTTAGAGTATATTTGTTATTGAAACGATAATTGGAAAAGTTTTTGTAATATTTTGGATTTTGGGAAGTGGCATAAACACTTATTTGAATACGCATTCTTTGTAAAAATCGCATGATAAAAAAGAGTACATTAATGTTTGACACTTGAAATCAAAATCAATACAAAACTGCATACCAACTTGGTGGAAAAAAATGCTTTACTCTTCGTAAAAAATTGTGGATTAGATTGTATAGATTTGTGAAAACAAAAATAGACTTAATTTATATACATTTATCAATTGTTTAAGTTTTAAGAACGCCCCCTCCCATACAACACACAATTTTTATATTTTCTGACAGAAACATTCTTACTTCACATGTCAGTTAAAATAGTTATTGAAGATTTGCGGTCAGGGTTTTTTCAGTTGGGTTCTTTCATACATGCTTAATATTTTTTTACTATTGCTTTCCAATTTTGTTGTATTTGCTCTAATAGTAAGAATAATTTTAAACTGTATTTATCATTTATTAACTTAAAAAAATGTTTTTAAATTTACCCTTTACCATATAAAGCTGATAATTAAAAAAGAAGCACGGCAAAGCTTCTTTTTCTTACAAGCCAAAAAACAATTATCAAGCTTTTCAGATTTTTTCACGTGAATATTTTTTGTACAATGCTTAGAATTTCTTCTAAACGTATAGTATAAGTTTTTTATTGAAAATAATTATTGGAACATTTAAAAACATTTTTCAACTATCGTATCAATGAAATAATAAAAAAGAAAAAAAAAGAAGAAAATAATCACTTGAATGAGTCTCGAAACTAGAATATCGTTTTTTGGTCTGTTAGAAAAAGAAGCTGCTCAGTGCTATTTATTTTTCGCAACTGTAAAAGAAAATTTAAATGTCTGTTTGGCCCATATTAAGTGTTCTTGACCCGCTGTTTGGTGCACATTCGGACTGACGACCAAAATGTCCATATAATTATCCTTATGTACGACATAATATATCCTGAAGTTGTAGATTATTAATTCGCAAAAATTGAATGAAAAGTTCATATAAGTTACAGTTGTTGTATATATATAACGAAAACCTTTTATATAAAGCAAAGCTCTTCTTAAGTTTCGTTGTTCAGGAAGCTGCAGCCCAGCTGCATTCTTTTGCAGTATGTGTATCTTAAGTCAAAAAAAAAATAAATAAATAAATAAAAAATAGACAAGTTGTTAAAGTTGTTAAATGCATAGGTCCAACACTCTAACTAGTAACACAAAATTCTTCTAAAAGATATATATATGTATATATATGTGCCATCCGTTACATAAAAATACATACTCTCGGTTACAGATTAATATACGTATAAAGTACATACTGTACTAAACATAAGATTCAAAGTTATTGTTGTAGGCAGTTAACAAAAAAATATATTTATATACATATATATAAACGCACATACCTTAAATTGGGTATACAAAGTTAAAAAAAAAAAAAAAAACGATATTGAATTCGAATGCAAAATTTAACTTTTCCTTGCCAATAATAACTTAGGCACACCTTACTTAACATATGTATGCATGTTTATATTTATTAAGTACAGTTAGTAATATGTGAGAAAATTGTAAGTCAAATGTCAATCACTGATCCAATCAATTATAGTTGCTCTCAAATAGTTGTTAATAAATGCGTGTTGGAAATCGATTGCTAGAATTAATGATAATTTTGACGATTATACCAAACTAAATTACTGTAAAACCTTTAAAATAAAATAATAAACAACAAATTGCACCCATTAAAATAAAACCATTTTTTTTTTTAGAACTTGAACCAGTGTTATTGATTCTTTAAAAAATTGTCACAAGTTTGTGAATTTTGTTTTCACCCCACAGTTAAAATCTTTTCAATAAAAAATAAAAAATCTGTCAAATTTTCATTAAAAAATATTGAAAATTTCCGACAGGGGCAGCAATTCTTCGAAAGCACTACAGAAAAATTTATAAATAAATCTCTTAACCAATCAAAGTACATTGAATACATTCTCGATATTTTTATAGTATAAAATTATTTTATAATTCTTTAACTGCAGAATTTTGCGATTTTTTTTAATTTTAGATTTTTGTCAAACGGACTCCAAATCTAGACTCAGCATGCTGATATACATCGAGAAAAGTAGATCTAGTCATAAGTAGATAACACTTCTGTTTTTGGAAATCGAAAGTTATATGTAAACATATATTTAAAAGTGGCTGATGGCTTTAAACTGGCAGCTTTGCAGTTTAGAAGAATTTTGCATTCAATTCAAAAACAACAAAAATAACAAAAAACAAACAGAATAAGGCTTAACGTAAACGCTTTGAAATTAGCTAGAATTTGATGTAAAGCCTAATTTTCTTGGTCAAAATATCTTAGAGCTTTTTGTAAAATCGCACCGGAACAAATGGATCAAAAGGGACAGGAACCTGAGTTGCGAAGTAAACAATTTTAGTATGCCGCTTTTCGAACTCAAAGCATGCCATTTTTTTCCACCCGTCGCTTTTACATAATAATAAATGTTACTCAGCTTACTACTATTTGACGTTTTTAAGCGAACATAATTTAGACAAAACCAGATAAAGTGTTAACAAAAATTTTTGAAGTTGTAGCTTGTTTACGTTATGAGCCATATATTCAAGTATGCATTGTAGCCATGCGTACGCCTTTGTTAATCAACAAAATAAATAACATAATTAATAAGTCATTTTGGAATGAGACATGCGCGATGAGGCTTAGAAAGACATGGGGCCCAAATTTTGTCACCTTTAGGCAATCTTACGGTTTCGGCATACATAATATATTAGTCGTATTTAAGTACATGCATTCATTTGCATAATATCAAATACGTAAAAAGGAGTTATATTTGGTTTGGGAACTCAGTCAGAAAACAAAACATGTGAATAGTCGTGGTAAAAAGTCACAGTTATATTCTGTTCCCTTTAAGTAGATGAAAATGCAAAGCAAAAAACTTAGTAAAGAGCAAAGGCGAGATTCGAAAATAATAAGAGCACATGTTCGCTCTCTATCTTTTTTCAAAAGGGTTGGTGATTGAACGTTGCCACATCATTAAAAAAAATATACTTGGCTTATTGCATCTGCAAACTGTTTACTGCTATTTATTTGTTTTTTGGTTTTCTTTATTCTTAATAAATGCAGACAAATACAAATCTCAAATAATTATTTTCCTTTACTTCAAAATAAATAGCACATAAATTTTGTGTGTGGCAACTCTGCTATTGCTTCATATGGGGTGGTTGGGTTGGGTTGGGTAGGGGTAGGGGTAGCGGTAGCGGTAGCTCGTGTGCGTGTATGTTTCGTGTTCGTTCATTTCAGCTCAGTTCAAATTGGGCATATTTTTGCGTTAGGCGGAAAACTTTTGCGGATCTCGCGTGCGCTCGCTCGTTCGGTCACATAATTAAGGCTTACCACCTTTAATCGTATATAAGTTAGAAAATAAAATTTTCATAGATTCGGCTGCGACTCTTCGTGTAGAAAAATTTTGACCGAGCTCGACGAACTATTTTGACCAGAAATTTTCATTTATATAGACAATGCCTACTACAAGTGAATATGTCTGCAAATGTTTTCATTTGTTTAAGTGCACTTAAAAGTTAAAAAAAAAAAAAAACAAATAGTTCCCAGCAAAGATGTAGCCAAGGTTATTTAATGATTTAAGGTAACAGTTGGATACGAATCCTGTGGAAAAGAAAATATTTTAATACATGTGAAAACAACCCCAACAACCCCAATTTTACACACATGCACATACATAATATACAAGTCAAAGCGTTTTGTGTTGAAAGGGGCTCAGATACCCTATACCTTGTAGCTGTATCTCTTTCAGAATTGACAAAAGTTTTTGGTTTTTTTTTTAACTTTAGTGATTTAACTTCCGATATATTCTGACAAAAGTACTATGTTTTCACTAACGACAAATGCATTACGTATGTACGTTACAAATTGCGTACATAGATTTCTGCGCAGGTGAAATAGGGAAATAGTGAAATGTTTGCTGTTTGTTTATTGTGGCGATTAACAAAAAAATCAAATACCATCCGTCTGATCATAACAACAAACAGTTACTGTAAATAGTTATATATGTATGTGTGTACATACTTGCTATGTGCTAGTACAACATATACAAACACAGACACAGGCATGGTTTTCTAATCAACCCTTAAAGCTTGGCGACGATGGCAACAACAGCTAACAACGAAAACAAAACGAAAGCCAACTGACAACAAATAAGAAACAAATACATAGTATCACAATTGTATGTGTGTGCGTGTGTACGTGTATGCATATGCTTGTTACAAAATAACTATTAATAGAATAGAAATGCATACATAGATATATAAACATGTGTAAAAACGAAACGTTCCTTAAAGGTTTTTATTTTACCTAAATCTACTTATATATATATACAAGTGATATAATTTTCATATTATTAAAGCACCAAAATATGTAATTTATTAATTATATTGTTAGACAGAATTAATACAACTTTACAATGGATTTCCAGAGCTACTGAGACTTTAATGCTGAAATAAATTTACTGTTGCATACTTGTATGTAAATATTTCAATTGTATTTATTTGTATTGCAATAGAGGCCGAGATGGTGTTAATTCGGTTTTTAAAAACTTTTATTTTCGATATCTATAAGAGTGGTAAATGGACATAGTACGGGCCCAAACAAAATAGTTAAAAAATTAATTCAAATTAAAATAATATAACAATTATAAGATTAAAAGTAAAAAAAATTTAATTTAAGCGTGGAAGTAAATTAAAAATATATGTGTAAAAATTTTAAAAGATAATATTCTGGGAAATCCATTAAGAAACTAAATGGATCATGATTCTTTGTGGTCGATTGGAGAAAACCAGAAAAGCTCAATCTGTTTCAATATAAAAACGCTTTAGATTGGAGCAATGTAAGTTTATAACCATTTGGTATATGCCAAATAGACAGTTCCAGCTTAGGTCATGAAGAATATATGTAAGGTTTTTGTGTGTCATCTTCGGATGAATAAAGTAGTCAGACGAAATACTGCGGGATATTTTCAGTTATCATTATTAATTATAGTAATAATAAGTTGCCAATAATGTGGTGAACTATAACATTGTTTGTTTTAATTACAGCCAATCGGTCAGCCAATAGCTGGAAGGTCTGGAAAATCAGGATTTGGGTATTGTCGTCCAACCCAAAAAACAGCACAGTGAACCGTAGCTTATGTGGAATGGAATCAATGAACGAAATAATTGATCCACGATCGTTTGACCAACAGCTGGTTGTTGAAACAACCGAATTTGTCGGAGTTGGACGTGTAGAGGAACAGCACAGGACACCAGGTCAGGAAAGCGAGTCGGAATGCGAAAGTGGTGAATTGGAGATTAAGCTTAACGTAAAAAAGCCAACACGTACAGATAATAATCAATCAGTGGCGGTGTTAAGCGGTGCGATGCAAACACTTATAGCTACTACTACAACAGACAGTAGGAGCAGGAGTAGGATAAATGAAGATGATGAGGAGGAGGAGGAGGAGTCGAGTTCCGTTGTAATGGTTATTGATGAAATGGGTCATAGCAATTTGCAGACAACCTATCAAAGAGTACCTCAACAAATTCAACTACATAGTGGGAGGACATTACCAATGTCTCTACTTCCTGTCCATCACCAACAGCAAAGAAATCCTGATCGATTGACTATAAATAGTCCCATTGATTTTGGTGGTTCTGATGACATTAGCTTGGATGGATTAACAGCGAGCACAGGCACTACTCATACTATCATTCAAGCAGTTAAGCAAGAGCACAAGGAGAATACAAACGTTAATGGTCGAGGAAGTGATATTAATCGTCAAGCGATGAGTCCGCGTATGATGGACATTAACAACATGTCAAATGTTATCGAAGAGTTATCCTCTGATGGTGGCGGCGCCGTTCAGGAGGTCACATTAAACCAACATCATCAACAGCTCTTACAGCATCAGCAGCAGCATAATCAAGCCCATCACCACCAACATCACCAACAATATGGGCATCGTCATACAGCTGCATCTAATCATATAATTCATCAGCATCAGCGTCAACTGCAGCGTTCAATACAATTGGAAATGGGTAACAATCATCGAGAGGTCCTGTCGGTTATTGTACAAACGCAGGAAGAGGACGATGGGGAGGACATTGATGAGGATGAAGATGATGATGATCGTGATTCGGGTGGGGAGCAATTGCTAAGCCCCGCCTTAGCCGTTGATAACAATTCATTGGAGCATAGCACTTATCAAACGTTGACATCGGTCAACAATCGCATGTCATCCGATCCGGGTTATAGCCCGACTTCGTATGCAACGCTAACTCCCATTCAACCGCTTCCGCCCATATCGACAATGTCGGATAAATTTGCCTATGCGGGTCACATCTCCGGCAACTCAGCCAACAGCACGTCCGGGAGTGGTACTAATGGCACTTCAACAAGCCGAATAATAAACACCTGTGGAGCGGGAAGTACATCAGATGGCGGCATGAGCAATGATTGCGGCTCATTTACAAGTTTACCTTTAACCATTGAAGGTGCACATCAAAGCTCATTGGGAAGTTTAAGCTTGAGCGGTTTGGGCGTTGCACAGTCTCCATTTTCATCGTATGATAAATTGCCTTCGCTGATATCACCTCCGCCTCATAACTTCGCTAGCTCATCGCCATCGCACGGCCTGTCCGGCATGGTTGGGTCATGCGATCTGCACACACACAGCTCTCCTGGACCGGTGACAGGTCACCCCTGTAATGCACCCTCACCACACGAGCATGAACTAAACCCGCATTCGCCAAGGACAGGACATGGACATACTACTATGCTGGGACACAGTCACAATCAAGAAGCCCGAAGTCAGGCAATGCAGTTGGTTCCTGTGGTAATACAAAAGCAGGTCATATGCCTATCACCATTAACAAGTGGTGTTGGTGGTGGTAGTGGTAGTTGTGTTGCCGATGGCGTCGTTGTCAATGATTATGAATCCTCCTACAGCACACATCATCATCATCATCATCATCATCATCATGATCACGAGCTTATTATGACCACCAACTCCTCGACATCAACCAACTCCAACTCTGGCGGTCGTAGATCTCAGTTACGTTTGCATCATAGTCCAACGCTTAGTCCACATTCTGCTGTTTCTGCTGGCTCCGTGGTGTCCTTGTCTTTGCATTCACCGACTCACTCCGTTGTTACGCTTAACACACATATTAACGGATCTGTCACGAATCTTGCTGTCGATTTACCCATTGTTGGTTCACTTACACCCTCACCACCGCCGAACGATGGCTCATCCATAACCGTCAGTATAGTCGACGAAATCAATCAGCGGCAACAGCAACAACAGCACCATTTGATTCAGCCGGCAAACCGAAGCGTCAAAAGTCAGCTAGATGAAAAGGAAAGCAATCATGTTCAAGAATGTAGTATATCAGGGAATAGTGGAAATCTCAATTTGTGCAATATAAACCAACATCATCAACAACATCAGAATGGATTCCATAATGAACAGATGCAACAACAAAAAAACCTAACAGCGCATTCACCTCAGCCACCAGCAGTGGCAACATTGACCTGTCCAGGAGCATCCGGTAGCGTTAGCTCGAATCCGGTTGCAGTTAACAACAACAATCGGTCCAGTGGTACCAATGATATGGAAGAGATTAACACCAAGGAGCTGGCTCAACGTATTTCGGCTGAGCTTAAGCGTTACAGCATACCACAAGCAATATTCGCTCAGCGGGTTCTTTGCCGATCGCAGGGTACTCTCTCTGACTTGCTGCGCAATCCGAAGCCATGGTCAAAACTAAAATCGGGCCGTGAGACATTCCGACGCATGTTTAAATGGCTGCAGGAACCAGAGTTTCAGCGTATGTCTGCTTTGCGTATGGCCGCCGCACAGATACCGCAGCGACCATCATCTGGAATTTTAGCGGGAGGTTTAAGCAGTGGTAGCGGAAGCAGCAGTATGGGAAACGTTGGATTCTTGACGGCGTCATCATCAACGGCGTCCACTCTTATTATAGCCAATGCAAACACGGAAGCAACGCATGGTTCAAGCGTTTCGGAAAATGGTTAGTACGAATAACCTATTAAATAATGACAGTGACTGTATATATATATATATATATATACAAGTTTACTCGGTGCGCGTTGCTGCACCCAAAAACAAACATGTATTTAGAGTTTTGAGCCTTGAATATTCCTTACAATATTCGTTGCACCAAAGACATAATTTTAAAGCTAGAGTTTTTTTTTTCGTAATGCAAATGAACTTTTCACACACGGATTTAAATTTTAAAATTGAAGGTTACAAAATGAGTTTTCGTCAATTTTTGAAATTTATTTTAGTTCTACTTACAATTAACTGGAGGGCACAATAGATCCTAGTGGTCGCAGTGCATGATCCTCGTTCCAAATAATAATACAATTAACTGTCTAGACTGAATGTAAGAACTTCTAGCTACACTTTGCTTCCTCGGTATATATTGTGAATTGCCTACTACCATTGATTTATCTAAATTAATTTATGCTGGTTAAGCAGTGGCAACGGAACCTCTGGCAAGAATAACTTATTGATTGATAGAACTATACATGAAACTTATAGTATACTACAATTAATACAGTTGAGCGCCACTTTTTCCTATAAATAAACAAAAAAATTTTTGCTAGCCGTTTCTCAGACCTACTGAATACGCATATAAAATTTCATAAAAATCGGAGTTCAATTACGCACCCCATAACACGAGAATTTTATATATAATATATATATATATATATATATATCATGTATTCAACGTAATATATATATATATATAATTTTTTTTTTTTTTTTTTTATTTAAAAATTATTTTATTTTTTTTTAATTTTTTTTTTTTTTTTTTTTTTTTTTTTTTTTTTTTTTTTTTTTTTTTTATTTTTTTTTATTTTTTTTGTTTTTTTTTAAAACTTTTTTTTTTTTTTTTTAGATTTTTTTTTTATTAAAAATCTATTTATATTTATATATATGTATATATATATGTATATAATTGCGGGAACGCCCTAATTGGACATGATCAAAAATATTTGTCATGTCTGCCTGTCTGTCTGCCTGCATATCCTGAATATACTAACCCGCTGATCTCAGAGACCTAAGAGACCCCAAATTTGGAACATAAACTCTCCTAAATCATAGGTAGAGCAAGTTAATATTCAACGTAAAATTTAGATCTTTTTAACACAATAGTTACCGAATAACCCAAAACAGACTGTCCACACGGGAAAGAAGGCTGCCCAAACTAGAGAGCATTTACTTCAGTTTAAAAATAAATATAAAAAATATAGTATATATATATATATTATTAAAAAATTTTTTCCCCCGCCTGTCTGTCTGCCTGCATATCCTGAATATACTAACCCGCTGATCTCAGAGACCTAAGAGACCCCAAATTTGGAACATAAACTCTCCTAAATCATAGGTAGAGCAAGTTAATATTCAACGTAAAATTTAGATCTTTTTAACACAATAGTTACCGAATAACCCAAAACAGAATGTCCACACGGAAGAACTGCCCAAACTAGAGAGCATTTACTTGTTTAAAAATAAAATAAAAAATTAGTATATTAATAATTATTTCTTCTATTTACTGTACACCTTTTTTATGCAGCGATATTGAGCTCATCCGCCAGCTCTGGGATTGTTGCCGGTGGCAACTGCCGTCGCAAGGAGGAGCTACACATGGAACAAATGCCGCAGCCCAAAAAGCCTCGTTTAGTATTTACCGATCTGCAACGGCGGACATTACAAGCAATATTTAAGGTAAGTTAGCACTCCGTGTGCAAACTTGCAGACTTTACATTTCACTCTACGCTGTTTTTTTAGGAAACAAAGCGGCCTTCAAAAGAGATGCAAGTGACGATTGCACGTCAATTGGGATTAGAACCAACGACAGTTGGTAATTTCTTTATGAATGCACGTCGACGCTCGATGGACAAGTGGCGCGATGATGACACAAAGAATGCACAGCATTTACATAGTCATAGACAGGATCAGGAGGAGGAGGAGGAGAATCCGGATGAAAGGGAGAGCAACAGTGGAGCAACACAGCATGGACACTACACTAGCAGCAGTCTACACACGACAGCAATGTCACCGCTTGGTAATTTTGATGACGATGGAGAAATGGATTTGGAATTGGAGCATCATGATTTCTTAGTTGACGATCACGATCACGATGAGCGGGATGATATGTTGTGACATAGTAGTAATGGCAAATATTTACAAGATGAACGCAACGAACCGCAACAACAGTACGAACAAAAGCCACATCTGAAAAATAAGAATTCCTTAACTCGCACATATTCTCTTACCCACACTCGCACAGATATCGATTCAGAAAATAATAATATCGGGTCATATCCCTCCCCATACGACCACTCAAGAACCAGCGAGCAGCGGATAACAAGAATTCAGCATAGAAATCGTGTTGCTAAAACAGAATCAAAGACAGACAAACGACAACAGAAGCAAAAGCGTTTGAGTCCGATCGAAAACGAACCAAATCAAGACTCTGACTCTGACGCTGACTCTGAGTCAGGACCAGGTCAATGGTCACTGAGTGCGGGCTTTGTTGAGCCCGACCGACAGACCGATGTTTCCAGTGATGTCTTGGGTGTAGGTGTAGCTGATTGCATTGAATACTTGAATAGTCAAGTTGAAGTGGATGTTGATTGTAATGATAGCTTGCTAGGCAGTAGTTTTAATACGGCTAAACTTGGTCCACTTCGTTTCGGTTTATTGAATTATAAGGATCCGGCATTAAAAATTAATGATTCGTTGGTTCACTGAGCTTTAAATTCACCTCACTATGTCAAACTTATCCAGTTTAATTTACTTTAGGATACACATGCTTTATTAGAGACATAATCGATTAGTTTTCACAATTCACATTCCCATTAAATAGACTAAAATAAAAAAAAGACTTTCGGTGATAAAGTTGATTGCAGTATTTATGTATTTATTGTAGTACATGGTTTCCAGTATCTAATCCATTTAAATTTAAAAAAGTCAATATCTTTCAAGCTTTATCCACTCACTACTTTTTTCAAAATTTAAAATAAACTTTCCCTCTCTATAAAGATCATGATTGTATGATCAGACATATATGGCTTTTAACTAAGCTCTTTAATACTAACAATACTTTTAATACTAGGATACCAAAGCAAAAGGTACTAAAAAATTCCAGGGGTGGCAGCAAAACTCTGCAGGCCACGTCCACACCTGTCGTCCCGCAAACCAGCTCTTTGCATGCAGACTCATTACCCACTGTTTAAATACTGGTATCAGAGTATTCTACCTTGGTTGCGTTCGAGTAAAATGTTTTCATACATTTTTTTTTTATATTCCTAATTCTTTATTGGTAGATTTATAATCAGTTTGAAATTTAGTCAGAGTTTTAAAAATAGGGAGGGATACATTTTCACAAGATTCCAAAAATGTATTAAATACATGGTACTAAAATATTGTAAAACTTGCTGCAGAAGTCGGGAAATTAAACTAATTATATCATATTTGGTTCTGGGAGGTATGTCGGTGCATGTCGGTATTACCCATGTATTGGTATATTATATGTAGGTCCTTGAATGTTTCTCTAGGTTGAATTAAATATCATACATTGTAATGTTTGTTGTCTGGTCGGTCTAATGCAATATCTAAAACATTTTTTTTTTGTAGTAATTATTATTTTTATGTAGTGCTATCAATGATACAACTTAATTGAAAATACATACAACAAATTCCTTTTTGTACCTGACCCAAAAAATTCTGATGACATTTTTGCACACACATTCTTCTTACCTCTTTGTTCTGTATATTAAATGTGGTAATATGTATGTACAAATGAGGAAAAAAGATTTTACATTTTTTTAAGTGATTATTTGTTTTATAACAAAATTATACAAAACACCAAAAACTTTCAAGATAAGTAATGTGTTTGAACAAAGTTGATCTGCTGGAGCCATCGAGGTCCTTCCAGGACTGCAAAAAAGCTCAGAAACGCTGTTACTATCATATCGAAAAAAGTTATACTTTCGTTAAGGAGAAATAATAAGCTTTTTAATGCAATTTATCACTTGAAAAATTCAAATAATAGTTATTATTGTTTTTTATCTGTAAAAAAAAGATGGCAGCTGTATGAATGAGCATACATACTTGTGAAATTTTTTAAAAGCGTATGTGAAGCAAGTCAGAATATTCCACAAAAAGCTTTCTCTTAACACAAACACACACGCACCCTCAGATCATATATATATATATATATATATATATATATATATATATATATGTAGGTATTACATATTTAATGCGTTTAGAGCCAAAGTAATGCAAACTTTAAAAATCATTCAAGCAAATGCAAAACTAAAACAACAACATATGTATGTATGTATATGTATCTAGTCAAATTTATAAAATAAAAAATAAAATAAAGCCATAGCTATAAACAGATTAATTCAAAAATAAAATAATTGTGTGCTAATATACATATAATATTAATGTAAATAAGGTACATACATATAATCGAAAATTGAAACCTTACAAATACATACGCACGGCATATGCACATACATATGTACATACATATGGCCGTATGTATGTATGTATGTAATGCATGTAATATTGGAAATATACTTTATTAAATGTACCTTTTGTAACTTATCAGTGCATACGCAAGAACCTTGCACCGTCTTTGATTTTGCAAAATACTTTAAATTTAATTATCCTTTCATACTGAATGTAGAGTCCAACTAGAAACAAGTAGCAAGATCGATTTAATATGTGTACAACATGTACTGTATTCATTTTACCTGTTTATGTAAGTACGTATAAATATATGCTACCAAACATATTCATGATTTTACAGTTATAACGTGCACGAATGAAAATACAAATACTCATATAACTGTTAGATGAGTAAGCTAAGTTGTATGCTAGTCAATTTAGTCCAAATCATGTGCAAAAAAAAATACCTACATACAATGCAATGCACACAAACAAAAATACATACATACATGTAGAACGTACATTTACGTAGACCCATTCAAAGCATAAATTTATTTATTATTGTAAAGATTAATAAATGCAATGAATAAAACGAATCCAAATAAAAAAGCAACACGATGGTCATAAGGGGTGCTTAGAGTTTGTTGGCAAATGAGGTGTCAATTTTACCACATGTTGCCAGGCTGGTAAATTGTTTGGAGTTGCTGTTTTGATATAAACTAAAGTTACCACTATGTGGCAACATTGCCATACTCTGAAGCATGATGTTCATCTCATGGTGCGGGGGTGACGGGGGGATCATAATGCTGATCAGCTGTTTTTATTACAATGGAAGGCGCGTCAGAAAAAGTCAGTAAAATTATTCAATTTAGAATTAAAACGCAAATATCTTTATATTCAGGTAAGGCGTAAAACCAAAAACAAAAAAACAGCTGATCAACGGAGCATAATTACCAACCACCAGCAGTGGGGTGCTCACAGTTTTAATGGTGGTTTGGTAAATTTACTAGAAACTGTTAATACCCCTATTGTGGACCGCAAGCGCATTCAAAAAATATTTCTTCGTTTCCAAGCTCAACGCTGTTCAAGATGTTTTTAAGCATAACCTAAATTAATTTCAATTATATGTATAAGAACAATGCAAATGTACCGTTGTACATGCACTTACGAAGTCCAGGCAGAAAATATTTTTAAAAACAATTGTTAAAATACCAAAATATGTATCGAATACTAGCACTTACATTTATTTATAAATGCATGATGTCATGCAGCTGAATCGTAGTCCGACACCTTAGTACCAAAGTAGTACATTTGGTATTTTCCAGCACACATTGCATATTTTATAGAAAAAGCATGCCAAGTGGCTACGAGATTTGTATTTACAAATCAAAATTTAAGAAAATTGTTCGTGCCTAAATTATTTGTACATAATTTGGCGCTTGTTATGTGCAAATAAACTTTAAAAATGTGCTGTGCGTCGGTGGCTCCAAAATAAATTCCTGTATTCAATAACTGTGCCATTTTTCTACGTGTTTTGTATGTGCGTGTGTGTGTAAGTGTTTTATAGAGTGTGTGTTTTGTATGTATACAGAATTTTCTTTTTTTTTTTTTGTTTTGTTTGAGCGTTGTCTTTATATACGAAATACGTTGGTGCACATAATAACACAAGTGTGAATTTTTTCTTTCTAACTTACATATTTTCTCTTAATAATAATAGTTGATAGAAAAATAAATTTAAATATGCTAAAGTAATTGAAGAATAAATGAAATGAAGCGGGAGCTCCTCAATGGCTCTGGACTGCAACCATGCAATAAGTGAAATATATGGAATAATAAAACGTAATGCTGTCAAGACCGAGACAAGAGACAGCCAAACCGACTAACAGACTGACATTCAAGCAGAGCGAATGAGACCATAAACTACGCGATTAAACCAGACAGAACACAAATCTTGTGTTCTCCATGTAGGTAAAGTTAAGAATGCTGTCCACAACAACAACAGGAGGAGAAGGTGCTAGCCAATCACCAACAACAAACGCCGATGCAGCAGCGTCTTCAACAACAACAGCAACGACCACAACAAAATTAACAATAATTGATAACTTGCAAAGTGTTATGGTAAAGACCGAACCGTTTTCCACTTTATCGCCAGGTAAGGTGACAAATACACTCAGAATTAAGTACTGTACAAAAGCAACAAGTATTTATTTTTTAATTATTAGAAAACGCAAGCAATCAAATTCATACCATGTCAGAGGAAACGGACGCCAACACTACAACTAGCATAAATAACAACAATAATAATAATAATAATAATAATAATACCAACAATAAGATAAGTAACAATAACAACAAAAACACGAGTAATAAAGCAAACACAAATTGCGGAAGCAGCACAGGAACAACATCTGTACCATCGGAACTAGGAGTTGTTCCGACGGGTTCAGGTACTGCTGCCACTCTAAGACAGCACTCAATCAGTAGTAGTATTAATTCGCCCACTCAACTCAACGCAGCAAGCAATGCCAGCAGTAGCGATCATTCGAATACGAATAGCAACAGTAGCAACGTTGAAAGTGATCTAAATCAGGACAAGGAATTGTTAAAGAAAATGCAAAAAGCCAACACTAAGGAAGAGGATTGCGGTAAAATATTACATCAACATAACAGCAATATTTTGTAAACTGCTTTTAGTAAAGTATTATTTTCAAATAATATAACATAGCGTCTGCAACATAACCCTCCGTTTGGTTATATGTAATCAGATTGACGAACAAAATGTCCATATGTTATGGATCCTTTAATTAAAAAAAAAGAGCACTAATATTTGAAAGGTACGCAGCTCTATAAAAAGTACATATACATATGTATTTACAGTAAAAAAAAGGTCTGGCTGAAACCATTTACCAAACGAAGGTTTAAGTACATATAATTCTTATAGATTGTCCCATAAATATATATATATATATATATACTAGCTATATATATATACAGTCAAACTTCCATGTAACGAATCACAGGGGGACAAGAAAAAACTTCGTTATTGAGAAAATTCGTAACATAGAATATGTTTTTCATTGAAGCAAATTGCAGAGTTCGTAATATAGAAAACTTAGATATAAGAAATTCTTTCTATGGAGGTTCTACCATAAGTCTAAACTTAATTTGCAGTTACATACAATTTTTTTTGTTTTTGCAACAATTGCTATTTTGCATATTTAAAATAACACTACTTTCCAACATTTGTATTGAAATGACTATAGTTAACGGTTTTACGGCTTTTTGCACATAATAATACATATAACAATTTAAGAAAAAAAAAAAAAACGATCTTAAAACAAGTAAGATGGCAATAGTTAAGTAAAGCGTTAGTTTTTATACCCTAAACACATTTAATGGGTAAAATGGGCGTAATGGTTTTCTGCATTTCTATGTACAGAAAGTATATATATGCTTGACCAGCAACAACAAACGACTCGAGTCTAGAGACTTCAGGTAAGGAACATAAACTCTCCTCTCCTCGCCATAGGCAGACCAAGTTTCAAATAATCGATAACTCTTCCAGTTTCCGATACACAGTTATTATTCATAGCAATAAAATTTTGAACAAAGAAAATTTAGAAAGTTTGAGCAGCTATGAAAATTGTATTAACGTCGGTCGAAAAAACACTGTAGAAGATCAATAGTAGGGGTTACAGGATGTTAATTTGACTTAATACTTCTTATTATTTTTCTGTTTGTTTTATATGTTTGACAGCCAATACAAAGTCAATATCAACACAGCTTACATCGGCTGGTAATTCAACATTGGATAAAGGAAGCCAACAAAACAGCACTGCACCTGGCTCCTCCTCCAGTAGCAGCAACAACACGAAAGTCGGCACTGTCGCCGGTGCTGTTACGAAAACTGTTAAAGATGAAGCATCCGATCTGCTCGGCAGTTTAGTGAATATGAAGAAGGAAGAAAATTTTTCACCAAACTTATCCCCCGTGGGATTTGGATCAATTGGGGGTGGGCCATCCGATCGATCCACGACGCCAGGTATATTGTTATATCAATTGGTTTTTTCCATATGACGACAATTTACAATTATGTTTTTTATTTAGTTAAAATGGAACTAGGCTCGAATACTGCAACAGAAAAGCCTACATCCGTAACGGGTTTGAATAGCGATGAAATTGTTGGATGCAATGTTTTAGACGCTGATCGAATGACCGAAACGTCAACATCCACAACTGGTGGTGGTGGCGGCGGCGGCAGTGGTTGCATGAATCCATCCCTTGGCATTGGCATCAATGTCTCGCCGAGTGCATCAAATTTTATGGGCAACAACAATAATAGCGCTGTTGGCAATGCTTTGGGAAATTGTTTGGATTATATGCAGCAACAAAATCACATATTTGTCTTCTCAACACAATTGGCTAACAGTGGCGCTGAATCGGTGATGACTGGACAGTTTCAAACGATTATTGCATATCATTGTACGCAGCCGGCAACAAAAAGTTTTCTCGAGGATTTCTTTATGAAGAATCCAATGAAAATGAATAAGCTGCAACGGCAAAACAATGCTCTGGGTCTAGGTAATTGTGGTCAGAACAGCTGGCCAATCGGAAATGCAAATCCAAATTCAAATAATAATCTGACTAACCTCAATCATAATCCAAACCTAACCAAAATGCTTCAACCGCCACAGAAACCGAACAAATCGCATTTTATGAACAATCAAATTGACAAGCGAAACATCACATTTGGTGATCCCTCACCAGGCGAAGCGCTTGTTAGTGAAAATGATTTAATGTGTTGGGAAACGGGAGGTGGAAATGCGGCAGGTCAATCGTCAAACGTCAATCGCAATAGTCTCGAAGTTGTTGGTCCCGGAACTAATGAATCGCAAGCCTTAAAATTGATGGAAAGTGTCGATAGCGTTGTGAACGCTTTGGGCAAGTGCAGCAATAATGATCTTACTAGCACGGACAACAATATAATATCGTTGCAGGGTGTCAAGGTCCCAGATGAAAACTTGACACCACAACAACGTCAGCATCGAGAAGAGCAGCTGGCAAAGTTAAAGAAAATGAATCAATTTCTGTTTCCCGAGAATGAGAGTGGATCCAACAAGTTGACCAATGATTCGGCAATGGCAGCAGCAGCAGCAAACATAATGATGAGCATGCCAGGAGCATCAACGAATGCACAAATGCGACAAATGCAGCAGATGCAAATGCAAATGCAGGCTGCACAAAAGTCATCGGAACAATTGGGCAGCGAGGATGTCTTGATGGCTATGCCAATGCCGTTGCCAGTTGATGCTATTGGCGATCTAGGATCGGTTATAGCATGCAATAGTGGCACAAAATCTGCGGGTGGAGGACCTGGACCTGGAGGCCCTGGTGGAGGTGGAGTTGGAGCTGGAGCTTTAAATGTCGGGAATATGCAATGTACAAATAATCCCAATTTGATGACTAACTCACCCGAAATTATTAGCGGCTTTAGCAATACAAATTGCGTTATGGGAATAGTTGGGAATGTTGCAACAGGATCGGGTGACAAAGAAGAACCCATGAACATGCCACAAGGAGGCGGAGGAGGAGGTATGACACCATTGGAATGGACAAAAATACAACAGCAATTTTTCGAAGACCGTTTAAAGGTTGGCAAAACGACGGCATGCAGGCCAACAGGAATGCATGCTAGTAGTTCTGGTGGTAGCAATCCTCCGGCAATGCGTAATAATAGTGTGCAAGGACCGCCACCACCCTATCATCCCACCCAACGATCGGCATCGGTGCCAATTGCAACCCAATCGCCAAATCCATCCAGTCCAAACAATCTATCACTTCCTTCCCCTCGCACGGCTGGAGCACTTGGATTACCATCAAATTCACCCAGCATGGAGCTACCTGCAACGAATACATCGGCGAGCGTCGCATCATCTACAACGTCGTCTAAAAACTGTTTTCAAACCGACTGCGGCTCTCCATCGTCGAGTCGAAATCGGAGTGGAGTAATTAATCATCATCTGAATAGTAATCCGAGTACACCGCTTGCTTCACACCTTTCACCCAAGGAACTGGAATCATTTAACTCAACGTCTCAAGGTGGCAGTTAATTGCTTGTAATTGTTATTATTTATTTATAAACATAAACATTTTGTTTAAATTATTGCAGGTGATATTAAAAATACACGGCCAAATTCGCAGAGATCACGTTCGCCTGGTAATACTATTAGTAATGCTAACCCTAACGCGGCCAATCATATGATCGAGCCAACAAATATGGACACGCGATTCCCAACATCAAGCCCTGGCCTGAATTTCAATGGACACACACATGCACACTTGCAAAATAGTAATCCAAACGCAGTTATGAATCATCAATACAAAGGAGGACCAAATGGCAACAGCCCTCTGGAACTAAATGTAAATATGCTTTTGATAATATTGGTATTCGCTTAGTGGAACTTGAACTTTGTAACCCATTCGAATTGACGCTCAATATGTCCGTTTGGAAATGAAAGAGGACAAAATGTTAAGAAACCGTGAGGCTATCGGGGTTAACATCTGGATCTACTGACCGATTTTACAAAATTTTTTACCATTAGAAAGCTAGGCAATTTGTGAGTGTCCTATGCTTTTTATTAAGCTCAGGTCATTCGCACTTAAACTCACTAGAGATATTGAGCTATGCGTTGGTGGACTTACTGATCCTTGCTCTTCAAATGTTCAAATCATAAAATGTTAACAATTAAGAATCTTTGACTTTACCACACTTTAAAGCTCACTAAACATTTTTACAAACTTTTTGTAAATCCTATGATTTGTAAACGAGTAATCGCTTTCAATGCTTTATTTTTTGACCTGAACTCATTAAATGGGAAAAATGGTATAATGGATTTGTGCAAATGTGCGTAATAAGAAGAAGAAAGCATCTACGATCCCACGACAGCCGAGTTGATAACGACATAGCCGTCTGTCTGTCCTTCCATATGTATGAACGCGTCGATCTCGGATACTAATATACTAGCGAGAGAGTTTAATGTGGCTGGTATTTAAGACATATGCAACTTTGTGCAACACAGTGCTAAAACAAACAGACAGAGTTGTAGAACAATAAAGACTACAGGCCACACAAAGACTTAGAGCGGGTTGAGCCCCGGGAAAAGGCTAGGTATTATATAAACGAGGACAGCACTATTTTTTATAGGTCATTACATGGCGGTAATTTGAGCTCAGTTTGCCCAAGTATTATATATATAACTCTATATTAAAATTGTCGCCATGTCTTTACAGAGACTGAGGAGATACAGATTTAAAATATTTTCTTTAAAGTTTGTTTACTTGCCTTTTAGCGCCAGAATTGTGGACCTGGTGGGCCACCAGTACAATTTGGTCGTCGATCGGATAATATGCCACTTAATCCAAACAGCAACAGCAATCGACCTGTTCAAAGTAAAATGGCTCAGAACTTTGATCCGATAACGTCATTAGCACAGATGTCACAGCAATTAACTAGCTGTGTAACTGGTGTCGGAAGCCCTGCTGGTGGGGGTATGAATATGATGGGACCCGGCCCCGTAGATATAAACAGCATGGAGCACGGAGGAGGAGGAGGAGGAGTCGGGGTCGGAGGCATGATGCCAAACATAGATGCAACGACAATGGATCATCATTTAAGTAATAGTGCTCCCAACAATTGTCATCCTATGAGTCCGCTAATGAATTCGATGGGTCAGCAACGCATGTTAAATCCCAAGATGGGCAACTTAGGAACCGGCTTCAGTGCGGGTCCCAACGGCGGCTTACAGCGATGTACAGATGGCTCGGGGCCTGGGCCAGGTCCTGGCTTTCATGGAATATTGCCTCCTGGTGCTCGTATGATGGGTCGTACGCCTGTTAACTTTGGGCCGAACTTTAATCCAAATATTCAAGTAAAGGCTAGCACACCCAACACCATACAATATATGCCAGTGCGTCCACAGAATCAGAATAACAACAACAACAGCAATATAAATAATAACAATGGAAATATACGAATGGCGCCAAGTTTGGAATTCTTACAACGTTATGCTAATCCACAAATGGCAGCCAGTGGTGGTGTTGGCCCACCAATTCATGGTCATGGTATAGCAACTGATGGAGGTGGACCAATGATGATCGGTGGAGTTGGACCCATGAATATGAATATGAACGTTTCACCCAGCGAGCAGCAACAAAACAAATTAATGGGCAACAACAGTCACAATAACGGCATTGGCATGAATTTTTTCCAAAACTGTAATCAATTGCCACCTGGCCTTGATGATGATGTAGGAGGTGGTGCGGTAGGGGGTGTTGGTTTACCTCCTGGTGGTCACGAGATGAGTATAGTTCGTGGCATGCGGCCACATGGCATGCGACAACATGGCGGTGGATTAGGTGGAATTCGTATGCAGTTGCCGCCAGGCGCTGGTGGAGGAGGAGGAGGCAATATTGTTATAAATCGACAGCATCAGCAAGGGCTGGATGGCTTGGACTGCAATGATCCGAATGTAATGTTCAATAATGGCCCAGGTTCCTGCAATAGCTCGCCACCAATGTTGTTTACGGGGTCATCACAACCAGGAGGACAATCGAAGCAACCCCAGCATCTTAAGCCGCCAATCCAAGCGAATCCCATGTGCCAAACTCAAGTGCCACCGAATGTAGGCATGCAAGGGCCAGCGGCGTTACATGGACAAGGACATCCAGTAATGAATGCTGGGCCCAATAACAACAGTAACCTGATGTCATCATCAGCTGGCAACAGTAGCAATTCCAGCAACTTTGTTGGCCCATCATCGAATGATCTTAAATATGCTCAACAATATCACAGTTTTCAGCAACAGCTCTATGCAACGAACACAAGGAGTCAACAGCAACAGCAACAACACGGTGTTGGTGGCAACATGGTTGCCATGCCCCCAAATTTATCTCCAAATCCAGCATTTTTTGTGAACAAGTAAGCTATTTTAACCGATCCCACTGGCCATTACTGGAAAGATTCAAACGCTAGTCTTCGCATCTCGACCTTCGCAACGACAACGCATCAAGCTTGCACTAAATTATAAATATGTTATTAGCTTGTTACGTGACAAAAAATGCAATTTGTTCGTTCATCATGTATGTTGTCCAAGTTATCGGATCACATCAGATCGTTATTAAATTAGGAATGCTACAGATTAGTAAACCATAAAAAAGCTATTTAAATCGTAGCTAAAACTAATTATGGTCTATGTATACATGTATAATTAAGTTGCAGCTCTGAATGCGTATTTGAAATATTTTACGCTGTACTCTGTATTAAAAATGCAATTTAGCAATTGTAATGTAATATAATTCTAATTTAATATACCACTTACTATATACATATATTATTAATCAATGTTAAGAGATCTTAAGATATGCGCGCATGTAAATTCTTCCATTAAAACATGTAAACAGAACAAGCAACATCGACATCTTAATACAAATACTTCATATGGAGCATTGCACGTTATGGGACTTTTGTTATTTCGCAAGCAAGTAATTAATAAATACTTTGTTTGTTCACTGTTAAAGCCTGATATTACACCGATCGATGATGGCAATGTGTATGTTAATAGAATATCAACATGTTTCCTACTCAATTCACTTGTTTTTTTTTTCTCGTACAAAATTATAAGGGACGCAGGACTGTTAATTAATGTTGTGAACTCGGTGCGCCCGGAATGACCTTGATGTTTCTAACCTGCCGGGCAGACCTTACTCGAAAAGTGAAAGTTTAATTTTTTGATAGTTCTGTTACAAAAATCTCTAGCTATGCAATTAAGCTGTTATTCTGTTTTGGGAAAACAAATCAAAAGTTTCAATTGAATAAAAAAAAGTTCAAATAAGGTATTTCTTGGCATACCGAGCGTAATGCGCTATTACGGTGTTAAACTGTTTGGAAAATTGACTAATGTGGGTATTCTATGTGTATTTGGTCATATGCTAAATGTTTTGTACGATCGCAGTTAAGCATTGTTGCAGCTCTTAAGATGGTTGAGTAAAATATTCTACCATAAGGCGCAAAAAATAAATATTTCTTCATTTCCTGCCCCAACGCTGGGCAATATTTTTTGGTATACGGTAAGCCCCAACGCTGGGTAAAATTTTTTGGTATACGGTAAGCGAATGCTATTTATTACTAAAAATAATTGCATTGCTGTAAGACATTTATAAATAAATATGGAAGCAAGATTTCTTTTCAGCGGCTTTAGAAAAATTCTATACAATTCAAAGGGCAATTTTATCTATAATTCCAGAATGTATTGTATTTGTGTGTTACCAATTTCAATATTTTATTTTTAAACTATATATATATATAGATAAATGCAACGCATAACATAGTTGATAAAATGTGAACATTATTCGCCAATAGCCGTTGGCAATGCATAACAGCTTATTAGGTAACATCGCAGTGTCTGTCATATTTTAGATTTTCGGACCATAAACAAAAATAAAATTAATTAAAGAAAACGTGAACAAAGCTTTTATTAAATTTCAATTTATTAAATAGAATTTTGCAAATAGTTCGTTAACAGAATTTTATAAAATTAGTTTTGAATCCGAGTGTACAGATAATGTAATTGGTGCACAGAACATGTAAGCATCTACCGGACGGGACATGCTAAGATCTTTCTACGAAATAATGTCTTCTAGTTAAATTTTAATCCTGAAATTTTATCGAATGTCACAATGTTCTAATTTTTGTTTTGACGGCGTAGTTGTTAAAATGTTTACTATTTCTTGTCGTGTATATTCCTTTCGTCATGAATGGTTTAACGCTTAGAAGATAAAGTATACATATTCTTGATCAGCAGCGCAAGTTGAGGCGATATAGCTATGTCCATCTGACCAGCTGTCCTTCTGTTTCTATGCAAACTAGTCCCTCAGTTTTTGAGTTATCAAGCTTTAACTTTAGTCAAGGTCCTCTTTCTGTTGCATTTCGATCATTTGTCAAAATCGGCCATATCGAACAACCCGTAGATAAAGCTGCCATATAACATGTAATACACAAGATCTGTAAAAAGATTTGATTATGAAATTATATAGTCTTTGCAAGTGTATATAATATTCGGCATGCCGAATGTAGCTTAATGGATTCCACACTTTTGATCGTGGTAAAATTGGTAAAAACCAGAAGAAATTCTAGCTTAAGTACTACCAGGCGAACAGAAGTCAGCAGCAGGCGATTTTTTTGAGTTAGAACAACCAAACCGGGCTGAGCTTGCCCTTGAGCGCTCTCAACTTTGCGCTCTTCTCTCGCGCTCTTCTTTGATTTTGGTTGTTCTTACTCAACAAAATCACCTGCTGCTGACTTCTGTTCGCCTGGTACTTAAGCTAGAATTTCTACAGTTTTTATTTACCCATTTTACCACGATCAAACATACAAACATAGAAGCAAACAAACATACAAATATACAACCATAAAAACATGCAAACACACAAAAAAACAAGCATACATAAAGAAGAAGAGGACATTTTGCTTCGCTCGGAAATGACTTTCAAGTCGAGCTCGCAGCAAACTCAAGCTCAATAACACATGAGCGGATTGACTTTGCGCGCCAATTAAAGAAAAACAAAAATTTCTGCAGCACTCCGCTGCTGGTTCTGTTGGCGTGGTATTTAAGCTAGAATTTCTACTGGCTTTAGTCATTTTACCAAATTCAGAGACTGATAACGACCTCCACAGATCTGCATAAAAAATTTGAATGCCACCTCCACCCATACTAGACGCCTTGAAAGCGTGTATTTTTCACAGTTTTTGAGCTAGAGGCACCAAATTTGTTTTCAAAGATCTGCATCTACTTGTTATACTCGATAAAGAGTATATTGGGGTTGTGCAATGTCCGTCATGGTGTCTGTCCGTCTGTATGAACGCAACTTTTTTCAACACCCTTCAAGCTAAAAACTTGAAAATTTCCAAGATAAAGTGTCAAGATTGGAGCTCTACGATAACGGGAGATCTGGTAAATCGATAAATTCGATAACTCTAAACCGATAAATCTACCTATTTCGCACATCCTAACAGCTAGAACTACAAAATTTGATGAGAAGATAGTTACTAGCAACCTCCAAAAAACTGTATCCAAGCTTTGGATGCCACGCCCACCCGTACCGCCGGCAGCTACCTGTCCCCCACCTTTTACAAACTTTGAGCTAGAGTCACCAAATTTGGAAGGAAGACAGCTGGTGGCATCACCATCTGCCTCAGACAATCTTTGGGACAGCGTAACCCCTGCCGCATCCGTACTCTTTGCAATCAGGCTATTTTTACTGGTTTTAATATAGGTATTGAGTATACCGCAGTCGGTTGCGTCCGACTGCAACGTTTCTCCTTTTAAAATTAACAAGGTATAAAAATATTTAAGTATTCCGGAAAAAATAAAACACTTTTTTACTCACAACATCACAGTTAATTTTATTATTATTTTGATGTAAATTTAAAAAATTTTATAGACACGTTGAATAAAAGCTATAGAGCTATATTATATATGATCAAAACTATATTTGTGCTTAAATTTTAATTGACATGTTAGTTCCGATACGTGCCATTTTTGTTATTTTTTTTTTTTACCTGACAAATTGTATAAATATGACGAAAAATTTTTGAAAAACATTTGTTCATAAGTTCACAATTGACAATATTTTGTAAGAAAAGTTAAAAGTTTAGGTCAAATGCTCAGTTTCTTTGCAGTTTTCATGGCTGTACTTGAGATATTAACATCAATTTCATCGCTTCTGTCCGATGCCTCGATGATTTCGAAATGCCCCTTTTCCCTAATTTAAACCCCCCGCCCGACATTTCGTCTGTGCGTTCGCCACCCTCAAGATTATGTTGTTCTGGCTTTACGAGGCGGCCGAATGAATGGAATCTTGCGCAGTTCTCGGACTCGGTTTGATTCGGATTCGGACTGTGTCCTTGGCTGGGACATTGGAACGCTTTTTGTTCTTGTTCGTGTTCATATTATTATTTTTGTTGCTCTTTGTGCCTGCCTCTTTATCTTCTGGTGCGGCAGGCAGGCAGTGGTGGTGAGTATTGGTACTTTGTACTGTGGAATAAACAAGATGGTTGGCCTACCAACGGACCAACACACACATACAATCAAATCTGATTGTGAAACGTCCATTTCGACGTCCACCCCCTTCACAGGCACACGCCTTTGTTAATTTTAAAAGAGTGCCAGAGAGAGAGAGAGAGAGAGAGAGAGAAAGAACAAAAATACAAACAAAACAAAAATGAGACCATCCACGAAGCTGCCCACCCAAAGGCTTAAGATACAAAACAAAAAAAGCACTTAAGTGTAGAGAAAATCTATAAGAATGGTTAAAGAAATTTATGCTAGTCGATATTTGGTAAAGAAATCTGGTTTGGTTATGATTTGATTGGATTTTAAAAATCAATCATGTGTTCATAGGTTTGGATTTAAAACTAACTTAGAATTTAACCCAGATTCCTAATTTGGCAAGGATGCTTAAAGTTTTTATTTTTATTTAAATTAAAGATTACGAAAAACTTAAGAAAAGACATAAAATTTAAATACGTAGCTTAAAAGTGTCAAAAGGTCTGGCAAACAGGTATTGATTTGAAACAATAAAACTAAGAAGGTTAGCAATTACGCCTACAGTCATTGTTTGTATGTATGTGTGTGTGTATATGTGTATGTAAGCGTAAGCAGAAAGTATATGCACTCTATATGCACTGGTAACTTACACAGATGGTAACTTATTTGTCTATAGTTTTTTGGAACTAGTTTCAAATTCAACAAATTTAAAATTTTGTTGTTATCGATTATTATCTATCAATAATTTGAAATAAACTTGATCTGCGCGTGGTTTACACGAACTTAAATCCCAAATCTCAAGTCTTTAGTCTCCGAGATCGAAGCTCATACAGACGGAGACATTTGCACTAAATCATTATGCCCCTTTTTACCATTACATCACTGAGAAAAACAAAATAAGAACGAATGTTCCTTATTTTTGTGGCTTTTCTTTCTTGATTTATTGGCTTAAAAAAAAACAAGTGGAAACGTTGCAGTCGGACGCAACCGACTGCGGTATACTCGATACCAGTATTAAAACCGGTAAAAAGAGGCCTGATTGCAAAGGGGTACGGATGCGGCAGGGGTGTACGTTGCCTTAAAAATTCTCCGATGCAGATGGGGATGCCACCAGCTGTCTTCGTTGCAAATTTGGTGACTCTAGCTCAAAGTTTGTAAAAGGTGGGGAAAGGGGGGCAGAATGGTTGGGCGTGGCTCCAAAACTTTGATGCAGATTGTTGGGGGTCGTTGCCAGCTATCTTCCAACCAAATTGTGGCTCTACCTCCACTACTCGGAAGATACACGCGTTCCCGTTTTTGACGAAGCGTTGGGGCAGATGGGGATGGCTAGGGCACTATTGGTGGGCGTGGCATCCAATCTTTTGATGCAGTTTTTGGCACCACCTATCACCTATCTTGGCACCAAATTTGGTGGCTAATGCTCAAAAACTGTGGGAGATATAGCCCCCAGTTATCGTAGAACCCCCATCTTCACATTTTAATTTACTATCCCATAGATAAAGAGAATTGGAAAGTTTCAAGTCTCTAGCTTGAAGGGTGTGCAAAAAAATTGCGAACATACAGACGGACAGACGGACGGACACCATGACGGACATTGCACAAACTCAAACTCTTTACCTTCGGTATCGAGTATAAAAATGATCGGAATTTTTGTTGTGGTCTTAAACTATGACCAGACGTTCTTGACTCAATAACTGTTTGTTGATATTGGACCATAATAAGAACTTTGTTTCTTAATTTGTACCAATTTCTAGAACGAAATTTAATACCCGAAGTTGAGCTGAAGTTTGATTGGTAAACATTAAACTTTATTGCATACGAAACATGTTCGGCAACAGCGCTATGGTTACGGCGTCCGCGGAGTTATCGAGAGGTCTCAGGTTTGAATCTTGGAAAAGGCAATGGCTTTTCATATTCTTTTCGGTTAAGATTAAATAAATAAATTTAAATTATAATTCTAACATTTCTCTAAGCATCATGAGAATGTTTGGTAGCGTTATTACAAATAACAACATTTCTATACTTCGCTTCGCTACTTCCTATAGAAGGAGAAGGTTATACTGCAATTGAATTAACCTAACCACCAATGAAGTATTATGAACTGATTTCGATATGTAATTCAGTATTAAATCTTTTAAAAAGCAACAACAAATAGTCAATATTAAAGCACAAATTGTTCATAAATTAAGAACGGAATGTTATCATGTTAAGAACAAAACTTCAAGACTATATTTCGTTCTTCTTGAAGCAAGATTGGCGTTCATACTTCCTAAAAATTCCGTTCTTAGTTTAAGTTTAGTTTAAGAAAATCGTTGTTGTTATTTCAAGAAAATCGGTGCATGGCAGACACGCGGACTATTGTCAACGGATGTTCTTGATTTTTCACTAGCGCGAACGGATTTTTCTCCTCAGTGATGGGATCAGGGTATAAAAAGCTAATGTTCTAGTTGAATTTAATCATTAATAGAAGTACTTATAACAAAGGAACTCTTAAAGCTTAACACAAAACAACATTAATAATTTTAGTTATGGAAATTAATTGATTTTTCTTTTCGCAATATTTTGTTTTTTATTTGTAATTCACTTTTTTTAGACACCATTCAATTAAAAAATACACACATGTGTTAGCTAGTAATTCATTTAAACCAAGCAATTTTTTAGCAACAAAAAAAGTTATTTTTAGTCAAAAAAAAAAAGGATATATGACAAAACATTAAACAAAATGGCGTTTGAACATTTTTGGTTTTTTTTTTTTTGTTGTCCAGTTTAAAATTGTCACTTTGAAACTTTGTTTCTCGACAATCTGCACGAAATAAGGTGTGACTCCACTATATTTATGTATGTTCGTTCGGCTTCAGTGCCAAAATCGAAATGAGCCGTTAGCCGTTAACCGTAAGCCAGCCGCACTGCCGCTACTCATACGATTAACATGTGCATACATCATACAAGCTTCACACATGTGTACGTGCGTACGAACTACGCACTCTCTCTCTCTCTCTCTCTCTCTCTCTCTCTCTCTCTCTCTCTCTCTCTTGATGACACAACTTTTAAGGATGGGGAGTCACAGCACTATGAATAAATGAATCAAATTAATGCAAAAAGGCTTAACCAGTGGGCAGCAAACATACAAGCTCACATACTACATATGCATCAGGGATTCGAGATTCAAGAGTGACCCGAGTCGACTCGACCGACCGGTTTGACCAGTTTGCTTACGGCGGCAGCAGCGCAGCAGCCGATAGTCGGCTCGACCAGTCTGAATGACTCTGATCCTAATTGTTTGAAGGCCGATGCTTATGGAAATTTGCATAAATGTTTGTTGCCTGCAACTGACCTATGTAAGGACCAAACAGGACAATTTCTATCAACTCAACCCCCCGCCACCTCTCCCTTTTACACATAGTTTTCTCCTTAACTTGAATGCAGCGTCTGCTAATGTAACCGAAAATCAACAAATTTGAATACTTGCTACGTCAGCTTTTTTCCCACTTCTGATGCCTTCGCCTGCTGTCCTGCTGTCCGTACTCTTAAACCCCTTACCAATGCCCCTACTCTAGCCTGACCTGCGATGACAGTTAGAAGGGATGCGTGAGAAACCAGTTTTCCAGGTGTACCTCTTTTGCCGCCCAGTGGGCTAGAAATGTCCGGTCCGGTCACCAACAACACTAGCACTAAACAGGCAACAAACGCACGCAGCTGCCTCCAAATTGGCACAGCACACACACATCGTTGAAACTCGAAGAGCATTTCAGAGGTAGCTTGCGAAGGGATCTGTGAAGAAGGGTTGAGGGAGCATATTGAATCTCTTCTAGTGCCTTGTCTTGAAGGGTGACCAGTACCTGGACCGATACTGAGATACATATTTGCATATATGGTTAGACAGTGGTTGTATTATTCACGTTATCACTATCACAATCGCATAACTAACAATCAAGAACCTTGCAAGCGTTGATGAATTCTGACATTAACAAGGATGGTCTAGACTCTAGACTCTAGAGGCAAAACATATTAATCCAACTATTTTTTTCAACCATCAAATACGAAATGTGCTTAACCTTGAATGTGCACATCTTAAGTTCATAACTCAGTTATAAAATAGTAAAATCAACTCATTTTTCGTTTTTAATTGAAAATGTATCAATTTAGTGCGATTAATATTGATCCGATACTTTTAGATTCTTTATACACATGCATTTCTCCAAGTAATATTCTATTCACTCGCCTGCGTCTACTTTAAGATTGATAAGATTTATTTTCTTTATTTATATATTGACAATAACTAAATTTCGTGGTAATTTGCTAGCGGGTGGGAATTTCGTAACCTTCTCCGCTACGGGTTTCCAACCGAGTGAGGTATCGTCTGCTGAATTCTTTAATTGTCTTTTTTACAGTGTGCACCCAAAGGTTCCCATGAGGGATCCTGTTTCTCACATAGAATGTGGTAACCACAATAACGTGGTAAACTTTGTTTTGGAAAGTGTGAATGAGAAAGTGCATACAAGTTAATTGGATTCCGAATACGACAGGATTCGAACCTGATAACTTGTTCACTAATCGAATGCCTTAGCTATTGTGCATTATGCAGTTAGTTGTAATGTTTAACAATATAGCTTGGGGTGGGGATACACTATTATAGTTAAACCAACTTATTTTATATTTGGAAATCAATTCCTTTTTGACAGCAATCGTATTTCATCCAATAAAATTATAAGGCTTGCTTAAAACTGCTAAAAATAATTATTGGTTAACATATTGGATTACGGATACGGTTACGGGGTTACCGCTTGAATACCTTAATTAATGTGATTGATAGTCAAAATAATAATTTTAATTTTGTATTTGTCACGTTCCAAACAGTTTGACGTTCGCCAAACTTATTCGAATTCCAAAATGTTGCCTTGCCCTTTTGTCATCGAATAATCATTTTCTTTTCTTTGTCTCTTCAGAAAAAGTGACGAGCATACGCGGGCGGCATAGTTATTTTTGCGCGACTGTACTTTGCTACACAACAATATCATTGAATTCGCTCGGGACGCTGCCCCATACCTCAAACCCCCCCACCACCCACACAAAACCCCCTCCTACTTTATCACCATCGCCATCGCCATCGCCATTGCCATCGCCATCGCCCAGCACAAGCGGGTGATTTAAAAATTTAATGCCTCGCGGCTATTAATGGTAGGAAAATGCTTGCGTAATAAAACAAAACGAGTGTAGGTTTAGGCGGGTGGTGGTGGGTTAGTTGGTGGTATGTGTGTAGGGAGGGGGGGGGGGGTACGAGGACGTGGTGGTCGTTGGTATGCGCAGGACGCAGGACCGACCGCCTTGAACTGGAACGCACAAGAAGAAGTGTGACAAGAAGGAAAGGGCGAGAAAAATCAAAAGAAGAAATAAATATGGCGCGTGTTTGCAAAATACGAAAAATTTTAAATTCAAATATTGATGATGATAATGATGATGATGATGATGATGATGACGACGACAACGACGATGATGACGAACATCGCCTTTACTTACAGCCTGCCCCATCCTCATCCTCCTTGTCTCCAACTCCACTCCAATCCCCCAACACCGTCCGAGAAAACGTTCTTCGTCGTTGGTGTTCGGCCGCCAAATTTTTCTTTTGGCTTTAAAGCTGGCCCACGCTACACAGTTTTCATCTTTTTCGTTTTTTTCCTTCGCACAGTTGATGATGGTACGGACACAGTTGAACCACTATGAAGCAGTGGTTCGGCCTGGCCCTCGATGGATTCTCAATGGTTGGATGGGTGGGGAGAATCTAACGAGTTGCTCTCCTTGTGCTTTGTGCTTTGTATCTAACCTGGTAATAGGGCTGTCGGCGCTGGTGGTTGATTTTCTTATTTATTCAAATTCTTTTTCTCCCCTTTTTTTTGTATTGTTTTTCTTTTTTTTTCACTTGCTATCAAAGAGGACGAGGACGAGGACGAGGCCGAAGACTATGCCTGACACCCAGCCGCCAACAAATATATTTTGTTTATATACATATATACTTATATAGCAAGTTTCGCTGCTCGACCAAGTCTGACAGCGTCAAACTGATAAACGGAATATTAATGCCAGTTGCCAATACACTAGAAGTAAATTAAATTTGGATGTGAATCATACTGTTGCTCTTGGGATGGGATCTTAAAGTTGATTTCTTTTTTACAGTTCAATAAACCACATTATTTCACGAAATGGAAATTGTTCACATTAAAAACAATTTGCTTGCCTGATGATAATGGCAATATTCGATCCTTAAAGTAAACCAGTTTTAAAAGTCTTGAAACTACAGATCTGAAATTATTGAGACAATGCTAAGGATAGTGGGAGTGGGCGTGTATTAACAACCGACTGCAAAATACTCAAATACAAGTGTTTAAACGCCCTAGGAGACTGATATAATAAATAGCATGTTGCCTGTTCGTCTTTCCATCTGTATGAAGGCAACTTTTTTCGACACCCCTAAAGCTTGAGACTTTGCCAGAAACTTTGCCAATACTTTTTCATTGGCTGGGATAGATAAGTTGCCAAGATTGGGTTTCTACGCCTAATCAAGTGCTGAGAATTCGATAAAATCGATAAATAAAAATTGAAAAAATCAACATATTTCCTACATCCGGACAGCTATAGTTATCAAATTGGGTAAGAAGATAGCTACTGCCGTCCTCCAAAAAACTTCATCCAAAATTATTTCACCCCCATTTCGAATTCGGAAACGCCTATATATTTCACCTTTTTTGAGCTAGAGTCACAAATATGGTGCCAGGGTGATGACGTCAAAGACTTGTGGCACTTCATGCGACATCAGCCGTCGCTCCACCTCCTTGTTAAATCGGAATCGCCTGAGTCCTTGACAACTTTTGAGCTAGAGAGACCAAATATGCTGGAAAAATAGCTGGTGACATCTCACCAAATGTGGATGCCACGCCCATCCATACCAGCCTTTTGAAGAAAGAGCTATCGAATATGGTGGCAATTTCGCTGGCGATGTCCCCCAAGATGTGCATCAATCCCATGTGCATACCGATACTTGTACATTTATCGGAGCGGAGTAAATCTCAGTCGATTGCGACCGGCTGGAACGCTTTCACTTGTTTTGTTTTGAGTTTGACAGCAAAGAACCTTTATATTTTGTTTATTTGTTAATTCAGCTCTAAATTTGTAAGGGATATAGAGATTTGGGGGCACAGCCAACATTAATTTTTGTTTGCTGATCAAAGGACGTTGCGCGTAATATAACTTTGAGTTCAAATGATTTACTCATAAAACTGTGGAAGACATTGGCATATTGGATTCCTAAAAGACTGTGTTGGGCGTGTAGAGTATTTTCATGTCGAATTTTGTTGGGGAAAGTCAACAAATAACTTCACAACAAATTTTACCGACTCTAGCCAGATTTATCAAGGTATATATTATTTATTGGTTATGGCACCCCTATTATGGCGAAACCAGAGTTTCGACCCATTATTTTTGTAAAAGTATTCTGATTTTAATGATTCTGAAGTACCTGGATTGTAGACAATAAGAGTGACAGGATAGTAAAGCTCACTTAAAATAACACGAGACGAATAATTGTTCTGTATATCTTTCTTTTTATTGTAATCCTAAAGCGACACATGTATTCTTGTCAATCTTCACGCGCCATTCGTAGTGCGCTTCTTGCGTGTCGCCTTTAACATAAATTCTCAAAAAAATCATTGTTCTGTATTATGCTCAAAGGTAAAATGCCCGTGTCAGATATTACTAATGTTGGGGCATGCTGTTTGGCTTTATGATCGTGGTGGCCTGATTTAAAAGTAACTTTTTAAAATTTAAGTGTGGTGCTTTTAGTGTCAATATTTATTATATGATCCCGTTGGGCAAGTCGATGTGGTGCACTCTTTGGCTTTGTCTTTGTCAAACGTTGATATGTCGAGTACCTTTGTTCTTTCAAAATAATAAACGTATCTTGTGCGAGTATAAAACCAAATTGTTTCTGTTCTCTGCTGACACCTATTATTTATTTATTTTGATAAGTAGTAGCATAAATGTATTTATAGTCAACATTATGTCTATATTCAGTCTCGCTAATAAACAACTTTGCCTTGCTTTCCGCTTACTAGAAAGCATTCCACATGCCTTCAGTGGTGTTGCAGTCGAAGCGACGGTGAGATCTGTGAAATATACCTTAACAACCTCACAGATTAAGCATATTCGTAATTTTTATTTTTTTTTTTGGCAATGTCGAGCTAGTATTTTAGCTTTTTGTTCAATACCCCTTCGTCATGTTCGTCACAAAAGTGGACTGCCTGCTGTCCACAGTGATTTACAAAATAAATAACTTTTAGAACTTTATGCACAATCATTAATCAAAAACGAACCAATTTAAATAAAAATATTTAAAAAAGTCTGCCGCATTTTTAGCTAAAATACATTTTTATACTCGCTAGAGACTTGAAACTTTCCAATTCTCTTTATCTACGGGATAGTAAATTAAAGTGTCAAGATTGGGGTTCTACGATAACTGGGGGGCTGGAAAATCGATAAATTCGATAGCTCAAAACCGATAAATCCACATATTTCGCACATCCTTACAGCTAGAGTTACCAAAATTGGTAAGGTGATAGCTACTAGCAACTCCCAAAAAACTGCATCAAAAATTTTGGAGTCACGCCCACCCATACCTCGCCCAGCCCCCCGCATTTCTCCCACAGTTTTTGAGCTAGAGCCACCAAATTTGGTGCCAAAATAGGTGATGATGACCCCCCAAAACTTCATCAAAATTTTGGATGCCACGCCTACCAATACCGCAATAGCCGCCCCCAGCTTCCCCAACACTTCGTCAAAAACGGGAATGCGTGTATCTTCCAAAGTAGTGGACCTAAAGCCACCAAATTTGGTAGGAAGATAGCTGGCAACGACCCCCAACAATCTGCATCAAAGTTTTGGAGCCACGCCCAACCATTCTGCCCCCCCTTTCCCCACCTTTTACAAACTTTGAGCTAGAGTCACCAAATTTGGAAGGAAGACAGCTGGTGGCATCCCCATCTGCATCGGATAATTTTTAAGGCAGCGTACACCCCTGCCGCATCCGTACCCCTTTGCAATCAGGCCTCTTTTTACCGGTTTTAATACTGGTAACGAGTATACCGCAGTCGGTTGCGTCCGACTGCAACGTTTCCACTTGTTATTTAATGATTCATCACAAAAACTAACTTGTTTTTCTGCTTTGCAACTTCATTGATAAACTATCAAACATATGATTTCTACTGCCTTATGCTGGCCAACAACGCTGACGCTCTATTTGAAAAATTTGTGGACTTAAAAGTTTTTGTCACGTTGAGCTTAGGCTTGAAACAACCCAACTATCGACCGAATATTTTGAGCTGTGAACTGCCTTAATAATGTATACACATTTGAAAATGTTGACACATGTTTTTATATCAAAACTCTTGCATATTAGTTGCATTTTATGTAATATTTAACATACAGCCGAATTTCCATATACCGAATTTCAAGGGGACAAGCAAAAAAATTTGTTGCATGAAAATTCGTTATATACAAATGTTTGAAAACTTGTGTTTTTAAGTCGATCATATTTAAAATAATCAGTAATTTCTGTTTCTTTGTGAGTGGTTTTTTTTAGTTCTCTTCCTCGATAAATACTTCAAGCACGTTACGTCAAACAAATACATTTTCATACTCTAATTCGCACGGAAGCAGAAGTATACATGAACAAAACTTTTTTATGACATTGTGGCCGAGCGCACACAGCATGTAGTTTGTGTTTTCAATAATCTGCTTGTGCGTCGAGTTGGTGACAAAACGCATGTACCCAATGATCAAAATGGAAACGGTTGTGCTTTAAATTTGTCTTATGAAACAACAAATTTCACTGACGGTGGCTGTCGCAACAACAAATTGTGCAGCGAAGATCAACGACTAAGCAAAGAAAACGAAATCAAAATGGTAAAAGCAAAAAATGTGTATAAGAAACAATAATGAAAAGAAAATAATAAATTTGTTATTGGGAAATTCGTTATAAGGAGAGCAAAACACACAGAAAATTTATCCAGTGTTCTCGAAATGAATTCGTTTTATAGACAAGTTCATTATATGGAAGTTCAACTTAACAATTTCTACGAAACGTTACTTTCTGCAAACAAGTTCTAAATCGAATCTTTAAGTAATGTTCAATATATAAACAGGATCTAAATCTTAGCTGTTGCTTTCGTAACCTTCCGATGCAACACTAACTGAGTTCAAATGTTACTAATTAAATACCTTATAAATGCATTTTCTTTAAGCAACTTAATTTGCGAAACAGTTATTATGTTATTTTAATTTTTTTTTCGAGTATTTAACCGTCGATTTGTGTACATGAGACATCTCTCCAGCATTTTAAATTAATTGAAGTATATTCGTACATACTTATATTCGTGCAGCTCAACAGAGAAATTACTGTGTCACGAGCTTTCGGATTCCCCATGAATCTTTACAAATGACGAATTGTTAGAGAGGGGTAAAAGAGCGAATTTTTGGCTACAAACAGCAGCCAATGAAAATTAAGAATATAAGACATAAAGTACTAAAGAGAGAATTTATTAACAAGAAGAGAAATCTACCCAGTAGCACAAAATAATTTAAATATCCCTTTTGCTTACACACTTTATCCCAAAGGTGGCGTTATCTATGTGAAATGTTCGGATTAGGTAGCTGGCGCCACCTCTTAATAGAAATTAGAAACTCTATTTTGAACATTTTCAATTTTTATTTAGGCAGCAGTTGTCCCAATATTCCGTTGGGGTGGTAGGTAAATTGGTGGTTTCTATTTAAAAGCATACATTCCGGCATGTTAGTGGTAAAAGCTGGAATTTTTACGATAATGTCAAATTTTTTATTACAAAGCAAAAATAAATGAAAAGACCTACAAAAAAAAAACTGTAGTAATATTTTATTTATTCATTTATTATACTCGTCCAACATTTCAATAATTAAATTAATTTCAATTTATTCTTCAGTATATGGTTGGTAAGCATTCATTGCACCATTAAGTTTTTGTTAGCTCGTTCAGACCTTCAGCTTGTGCGTCGACGAGAAAGCAACTCTCTGGAAGATTTAATTCCAACTTTTTATTTAATCTTTTCTAATCTTTAATCTCATGTGCATATCCTTAGTCATCAAGTTTGCGAATATCAATATTTGAATTAACCAAAAATGAGTTTTGCCTTAAGCGCATGTATTACACATCAGCAGTTTATTAAGTAATTCGGTTGCGTTAGTTGAATTACTCGGAAAGCACTCATTAAGTTTTCCCATTTCAGAGACTCAGACAGAAAATACAAATAATTTATATGTCCTAAAATGGAATTCAAAATTCCAATATTCCAAAATCTACTTTGAGCTCCACCCACTAGTTCAGAATGCGGGTCACAGTTATTTTTTTTTATTTTTTCAAACTTAATAATAGATTAGAGGTGGGCGCCAAAACAAATTTTGATTTTTGATTATTTAACGTACTGGAAGCAATACTAATAAAATATAGGCAATAATTTAGATTGTGTGTGTTGCCGGAGCTATAAGCATGTGCTGGCCTACAATGCAAAACAGCTCTGTAGATTTTTGAAATTTGGAAAAGGGCTAAAAAATATTAAAATTTCTTTAAATATAAGCACAGTCAATTCTTGCTATTTTCAATTTCATATTGAATAAAAATAGCACTAGATCAAAAAGTTCAAATTTGGGAAAAATTTTATCCTATGAAATAGTGCTTTTTTTATAACCTGAACCCATAAAATGGGTAAAAAGGGTATAATGGTTTTGTGCAAAAGTATGTAAAAGGCGGAAGGAAGCATCTCCGACCCCATAAATTATATATATTCTTGATCAGCCTCAACAGCCGAGTCGATATAGCCATGTCCGTCCGTCCGTCCGTCTGTATGAACGCGTCGATCTCAGAGACTACAAGAGCTAGAGACTTCAGATTTTTAATATAAACTCTCCTATACCATAAGCTGTTCTGCTTATTTAGTTTATTCTGGTTTCCGATATACACATGGAATCGATAACAAAAAAATATCGAATTTGGAAAATGTAAAAATGAGGGTTGAAATAATGGGTAACGATAGAACTTTTCTGAAAATTTCGTCCAAATCGGTTAAGAAACACCGGAGATATCGAGCTTAATCGATTGAAGTTAAGTCAGTATACCAAAGTCTGTCTTTTATAAATTTATTATATTTATTGCAACTGGGTTCAGGGTCGGGCTCTTCTAGTAGAACCTTCTTACTTGTTTATTCATATGATGTTGTCTTATACATAGAAACAGTTAACCGGGACAAAAAACAGTCACTGGTTGCAAACGTCGCGACTTTTGTGTATCATTGTCAAGTGAGTCTTTCTTTACAATACTTAGAATTTCCCATAAACGTAGAGTTTAAGTTTTCATTGATACGATAGTAGCAAATTTTTTTTTTTTGTGTATCAATAACAATTTGTCTCATAATTAGAGAGAGTTTTAGTACGTCCTAATGGACCCCGACCACGCGTTGCTGTGGTGCTTTTTGACGTCTACTCTATGAATATAGAACACTCGATATTCTCGTTGATCGCATGTTTTACCTTTTTTTTTGACGTAGAATACGTCTCACCTTTCGATAATGAGGTAGCAATCTAAAAAACTTGTTGTTGTAATATGAGAGTTTCAGAAAACCGCTTATTGCTCATGAACTAATAGATCAATTTTCCTCAAATTAATTTCATTTTAAGGCCAAGCCTTCAAACTTACAATAAAATTATATTTATATATTATATTGATTACATTTTATATTAAAAAAATTAAACCAAAAATATGAATAGTTTTGCTTAATTTCGAAGACTTAAAATTGCTCTAGCAAATCTCAATAATTCATGAATTATTCTGATTTTTGAAATATAAGTTGAGATGAGTTAAACAACCATCCCAACGTTCAAATTTTATATACTTTAAGGGTATAAAAACTACCTGATGTTTTTTTTTATTTTTTCTCAATATAAAATAGACTTGGTTTCATTTCGTTTGATATATATGCGGTCATGACTGATATCTTCTAAATGTTGAAATTTCATTAAGATATTCGGTCTTAATTAAATTTTCATACATAAGTTCTTCCGTGCAAACGGTGTCAATGTCAAACAAAAATTATATTACAATAAAATATTTTCATCCCCAATTTTATAAATTCAGGAAATTTGCGTGCAAGTTTTTGAAAACATGTTTTTCTTTGTTTTTGTTGTAAATTAAATTATGTTTTTCCCCAAAACAATTAATATGTCCGTGCAAATGTTGTCGCGTCAAATAATTAAAAACAATAATTTTAATTAATTTATTTCGAAACATATTTTATTGTGTTTTATTGTATACGTATACTAATTATTGTAGACCATAGTCTTCGAAAAAGTTGAAACATTTTTGGCTTAAATATTACCACAGTATGTCAATTTTTTTTGCTTATGTTACTCCCAGTCGTGATCACAACAACTCAGCAAAATTTCATCAAAATCGGTTCAGCGGTTTCAGGTTTTATATGGAAAATCGCGAAATACATTTCCTTTTATTTATATAGAAGAAGAAGGCTCCTGGACCCCGACCACGCGTCGCTGTGGTGCATTTTGATTTTTTCTCTGTGAATACAGAACATAATAGAATAGAACACAAAATACAATTTTGGGACGCCATGTAAATCGTCGAGCTTGGTACTGCTCTGGTGTCTCGGCAGCACTGTGAGCTGCCTCACGCTCTGCCTGTCAAGTCTTCGCAGATGGGCTTGTGGAAACGTTTAAAGAGTTTTGGGAAAGATTAGACTTAAGCTTTCGCAGCATAATTCTTAGTACATACGTGCTTTTTCTACACTTCCAAAAAATACACTTTCTATTTTAATAAACTCATTAAGAAAACAGCATGACAGATAAGACAAGGTGGCCGTAGAAGGTTGGCGTGGCAAATATTTTCGCGTTTATCTTTATAAATTGTACCCTATGTGTTATTCTGATGAATAATCTATATTATTGATAAGTTTCATTAAAATCCATCATTTACGTGAAAGAGTAACGAAGATCCATACTTACAACCTTTCACGTTTATAATATTAGTAGGAAGGATTGTAACATGACATAAGTAATTAAAAAATAATCGGTTTTTATTTAAAAAATAGCATAAACTATCACAAAAATGTGTGTATTAAAAAATAATATGTACAAAAATACACATCTTTGAATTGCATTTGGCTTTTTTATACATAAAGAATACTTCGTGTTCGTGCGGGCCCGGACCTCGGAAATCAGCCCCGCGCCCACGTCTTTAGTGGATAAAGTTTGAAGACAATTTCCAAAGAAGACTTTGCTTAAGTTAGTCTTTAAAATCTCGGTGAATAAGTTATTTTATGTTTTCGTCGTATCAAAATTTTTTTGACAAATTAATGCTGATTTTTATACTCGATACCGAAGGTAAAGAGTATATTGGTTTTGTGCAATGTCCGTCATGGTGTCTGTCCGTCTGTCCGTCTGTCCGTCCGTATGTATGCAAGTTTTTTCCACACCCTTCAAGCTAGAGACTTGAAACTTTCCAATTCTCTTTATCTATGGGATAGTAAATTAAAGTGTCAAGATGGGGGTTCTACGATAACTGGGGGGCTGGCAAATCGATAAATTCGATAACCCAATACCGATAAATCCACATATTTCGCACATCCTTACAGCTAGAAGTACCAAATTTGGTAAGAAGATAGCTATTAGCAACCCCCAAAAAACTGCATCAAAAATTTTAGAGCCACGCCCCCCATTCCGCCCCCAGCCCCCCCGCGTTTTAAAGTCAAAAAGACTATATCTCCCACAGTTTTTGAGCTATAGCCACCAAATTTGGTGCCAAGATAGGTGATGATGACCCCCCAAAAACTGCATCAAAAGTTTGGATGCCACGCCCACCGATACTGCCCTAGCCGCCCCCATCCACCCCAACGCTTCGTCAAAAACGGGAATGCGTGTATCTTCCAGAGTTGTGGAGCTAGAGCCTCCAAATTTGGTGGGAAGATAGCTGTTAACGACCCCCAAAAAACTGTTTTGGAGCCACGCACACCCATTACGCCCCCAGCCCCCCCGCATTTTGAAATCAGAAATTGCTATATCTCCCACAGTTTTTGAGCTATAGCCACCAAATTTGGTGCCAAGATAGGTGATGATGACTCCCTAAAAACTGCACCAAAAGTTTGGATGCCACGCCCACCAATACTGCCCTAGCCGCCCCCATCCACCCCAACGCTTCGTCAAAAACGGGAATGCGTGTATCTTCCAGAGTTGTGGAGCTAGAGCCACCAAATTTGGTAGGAAGATAGCTGGCAACGACCCCCAAAAATCTGCATCAAATTTTGGAGCCACGCCCTCCATTTCGCCCCCCTTTCCCCACTTTTTACAATTTTCGAGCTACAGTCACCAAATTTGGTATGAAGATAGCAATTGACATTCAACAAAGATCTGCATCACAAATTTGGATGCCACGCCCACCCATACCCCACCCCCCTCCCCTTTTTACAAATTTGAGCTAGAGTCCCCAACAGTTGATATTTCACAAAGATCTCACAAAATTTTGATGCCACCCCCCCCCCCCCCCCCCCCCCCCCCCCCCCCCCCTTTTTACAAACTTCGAGCTAGAGTCACCAAATTTTGTATGAAGATAGCAATTGACATTTCACAAAGATCTGCAACAAAAATTTTGATGCCACAACTACCCATACCGCCCCCAGCCCCCCTTGCCCCACTTTTTACAAACTTCGAGCTAGAGTCACCAAATTTTGTATGAAGATAGCAATTGACATTTCACAAAGATCTGCAACAAAAATTTTGATGCCACAACTACCCATACCGCCCCCAGCCCCCCCCCTCCCCTTTCCCTACATTTTACAAACTTTGAGCTAGAGTCACCAAATTTGGAAGGAATATAGCTGGTGGCATCCCCATCTGCATCGGAGAATCTTTAAGGCAGCGTACACCCCTGCCACATCCGTACCCCTTTGCAATCAGGCCTCTTTTTACCAGTTTTAACACTGGTATCGAGTATGCCAAACTTTTGGTGCAGTTTTTAGGGGGTCATCATCACCTATCTTGGCACCAAATTTGGTGGCTATAGCTCAAAAACTGTGGGAGATATAGTCTTTTTTGACTTTAAAATGCGGGGGGCTGGGGGCGGAATGGGGGGCGTGGCTCCAAAATTTTTGATGCAGTTTTTTGGAGGTTGCTAATAGCTATCTTCTTACCAAATTTGGTACTTCTAGCTGTAAGGATGTGCGAAATATGTGGATTTATCGGTTTTGGGTTATCGAATTTATCGATTTGCCAGCCCCCCAGTTATCGTAGAACCCCCATCTTGACACTTTAATTTACTATCCCATAGATAAAGAGAATTGGAAAGTTTCAAGTCTCTAGCTTGAAGGGTGTGGAAAAAACTTGCATACATACGGACGGACAGACGGACAGACGGACAGACACCATGACGGACATTGCACAAAACCAATATACTCTTTACCTTCGGTATCGAGTATAATTAACGACTTAACAAGTAGTGAATTTTTGCTTGAAATTTTACCCCTCTACTCCCCTTGCCTACAAACAAAAGATTCAGAGAGAAAATTCACGAAAAAACTTCAGCGTGTAAATGGGCACTAATAGAGCAGCCAAACAGCGAATTTCTAAATTTCTCAGAGAGCGCATTTCTAGATTATTTTTGCTGGTCTGGCGCAAGATATATTTAACAAGGTAGCCGCACTCGCTCTCTCGTTCGCCTTAAATAAGAACGAAAGAGAGCGAGAGCGATAGAGTAACGAATTTCATAAGGCAAAACGCAAAACATTCGTCCGCGGATATGCGTCGCTCACAACGTTCGACACGAGACTGAAATATAGGGCGAAAAAGAGAGGGCGACATAAAGAGTGCGACTACCTTGTTAAGTATACCTTGGTCTGGCGAGTCGTGCATGAAATGCAAGTCCTGCTGCTTGCTGACGCTGCTACAACATGTATTACAGTATATGTTGTGTGTATGCGGCCGTCACCAGCGGGCTGATCGCCTGCTACTACATGCATATTCTTCATGTATACTTTTATGTTTCTACGCCTGCTTGCATATCAACATATGTACATTCATATATTTTTATATGAATGTGTGTTTTCATATGTTTGCAATTTTGGTGGTATCTAGGCTTTGCAATGATTTTTGATATTTTGTTTCGGCTAGCTCCCATATGATTGTGTGTATGTCCCTGTATATCTACATGTGCATATTTAAATGTATGTGTAGCATTTGTCCTGGCATTCATTGACCTGTCTCTACTATTATGAATTTCGGCAAACCCTAAACAGCCAATATTTAGATTAAATTTGGTGCATATTTCTATTTGCCTACAAAAATCTAAGAAAAAAAATACTTCCAAGGCAGTCAAATTTCATTTTTGGTGCTGGTAGATCATTTGCAGGAACAGGCGAACAGGAAAATAAACAAGCGTCTAGTAAAATAGGCAGGCAAACATCAGTTTTGCATTGCTGGTCATTCATACTCTATCATGTTTTTAGCTATATGACACTTTCCAACAATTTTGCCATCGTAACTACCATACAGTTATGCAGCGATGCGCACAAATGCCGAAAGTGTATTCAGTTGTGTATTTGTCCTAGGCATTTGGCGAAAACTCGGAGTATAAGAAAATAAAAGTATGTTCTTGTTGGCCATGTTCTTTTTTCTTATTAATGAGAGATCAAAGAAGTTTATTAGAAAACATACAAAAAATCAATATCAAATATTACGCTAAGCAATTGGCAATTCAACAAATTGTATTTTGCGAGATCTTATTAAGAATAAACATTAAAATAGTTTTCTTCAAGGCAAATTTATGTTGATCATAGAGCGAGCTATCCATTTTTAGATAACAAACAGTTTTGTTGCAAAAGTTTTCGTTAACTTTTCTAAAGGATTATTGACTCCTAATCACTAAGATCACAGCCAAAATAATATTTTATGGGTTATGTTATAGAACGCTGTATACATGCTGTATATACATATGTATGAGACAGTATGCTGGTTTTGAAAATGGAAAATAGAAAATCCTGTTGTGCATTTCTTTTGTATTAACAACTGCCCCTCACCCTTGCCACACAAATTTATAAATTTCATAGCGTTTTATGTGCGATGCGTGTTTAAATCTGTGTAGGGGCCAACATTTTTCTTCGGGAGCTTAAAAAAACCCCCAAAACTCTGTTAGCTTTGTCAGCTATGTGTCACGCTGTAGCAACAGAAGAGGATGGACTCGCCCACAATTTCTTCGCCAGGTTGCGCTGCTTGTTTGTTTCGGGCATCTTTATCTTGAAACTGGTTTCAACAAGGCCTAAAGGCTCGGCGCGGCGCGGCGTAGTGCGACGCAAAGGCAAAGGCGCAAATGCAAAGGCAACGTGAACTTAAACAACCAATGAAAACGGCGCTGTCGACAATGTAGGCAGCCCTTGCCGCAGCGACTGCCTTAAGACGCTGTATAGGGGGTGTCGTTGCTTAGGTAGCTTTATATACATAAACATATACATATGTATGTTTAATTGTATATGCGGGTTGCATTTGTGTGTGTGTGTGTGTGTGTGTTGGTTCGTTCTCTCTACAGAATAATGAGCGAAAAGCCGCGACGCTGATGTTGATGCTAAGACTGTGACTGTGTGGTTGCGTTTGCTTTCCAACGCCGCCGCTAAGAAAGAGAAAATAAAGAAACACACGCACACCAACATGCAAACTACGTACGTATGTATGTATACATAAATGTTTGCACATATATACTGCGCAAACATAAATTAATAAACTAAAGTTTTTGTGTGTACTTGAAAGGGGGGCAGGTTGGGTTGGGTCTTAAAATGAAACGAGAAGAGAAGTGCGATAGAAAACTTTTATCTTTTAGCGCAACAGAACATAAAAGTTCGAGAGAGAGAGAGAGAGAGAGAGAGAGAGAACATGGCAAAGACCTTAGCTTAGCTTCTGATGCGGGACTGTACATGCGTATACGTAACCTGACTCGTCGCGAACCGTCAATTGCATTTTAAGTGGCATTGTTTGTTGGCAAGCATAGCAGAAGCAAACAATTTTATTCAACGATAATTAAAATAGAAAACCCAAAAATGAAAAATATAAGGTCTACCTACACCTACATACATATTTTTTTCTTTTCAAATAAAAAAATAACATTATAAAGAATTTCTGTAATTTTAAATAAGCATTTAAAATTGCAATGTCTAATACAATGATAGAGTAAAATGCAATAGGAAAAACATTTTAAATGAACTTGTAAAACTAATAAGAATTAACAAAATTCAATAAAAGCAAATTTTTATTTGCTAAAAATATTTATTTGCATTCAACATTAGTTTTAATTTGGGAAGGGTTTTGCACATCATGATTACTTCTTGATAGACTTAACATTTCTGCTGAATATCCGTTTATAAATTGCTCAAATAACCTGATTTGTCTGAGGGATGAGATACGCAGAGCAAAAGAGGCCCCCAACACGCTGAAAAAGCCCTTGTTTTCTTGAATTCTAGATGTTTTGCATGTGTTCGCATATCTTAACCTATTGTAATCCTTGCTAAGGACTCTTCTGTCAACTGGCCCATTGATAAAAGTTATTGTCTCCTTGGCATATTTGCAAGCATCAACACACAGATAGCTTAAGACATTGACATCTAGATGAATTTCTGATATCTGAGCAGTCGCCTTGTCGTTGTTACAACAAACCCCGGAGATGTGTTTTCACCATTCTGGTTTTTATTTATTGAATTTTCTGTAAGTGCTTTGGTCACACTTGACAATTCTTTGTATATAAATTTATCCAAAAATTATAATTAACAATTTATTTATAATATTGATTATCAGATAAACAAATCACTTTTGTTGCATATCCCGTTTCCTTGTACTTTCCTTTGTCTTGAAACGTCCCCTTTCGGTGGAATAGAATATGCTAATTTGAGCAAGAGCTCCATACATCTGATCCTAATTTCCCCTAATCCCAGTCGCGCCGCTTTTATGACACTGCACGCGTTCCAAGAATGCATTGTACATTCTTGTGTTGTGTCATTGCGTTACAGCTTTTCAAGTCTGTCGTACTTGTAAAAGGCAGTTATTGTGCAAGCATAATTTACTTGGAGAGAGCAGTTTTTACTTTCCATTAAATATAGAAATTATGTACGCACAAAATTAGTGCTTCAGTAAAACGCCAATAAATCAACATTTGAAAACAAAATAAAAATAAAAAACCAATGACCAAGCTGGCCGCTCTTAAACAAGCTTAAACGATGAATATACCATTGTTGCCGAATACTATATACTGTTGCAGTTCTATTTTTAATTTAAAGGGTCGACTCAGCACATAAAGAATACACGGAATTGTCTATTTTCAGCTCAAAACTTTAAATATATATATATAAAACAGAGTAACAGTTGGCTACCGCACAAAGGTGATTTGTTCAAAATCATCCAATTCTCGATTCTAATGCCATTTTTCTTATGCGAGAAAAGCTGTCCTACTCATAGCTGGTAGCTGGAAATTAATTAACTTAAAAATTAATTGAAATTTATGTGGAAACACAACTTACAACGAACACTACTTATTTATATATATATATATATATATATATATATACTCACTCACTCATATATATATATAAACCCATTCAGTATACACATTATATTTCAGCATTCCAAGCTGAGTACATATAGCCATGTCCGTCTGTCCGTCTGAGCCGTCTATTTCTGTTATAATTTGTAATAAGGCCTTTCGATGAGATAGCACGAAGGCTTTGCAAGTGTATATAATATTCGGCGGGGCAAAAATAGACTTTTTGACGTAGAATACGTCTTACCTTACGATAATGAAGTCTCAACACAAAAAAGTTGTTGTTGTAATTAGAGAGGTTCACAAAATCGCTTATTGCTCATGAACTAATGGATCAATTTTCCTCAAATTAGTTTCATTTAAAAGCCAAGGCTTCAAGCTTTCAATAAATGTATATTAATATATGTATTGATTACATTTTCTATTAAAAAATTGAAACCAAAAATATGTATATTTTTGCTTCATTTGAAGACTTTAAATTGGTCTAGCGCTCTCAATAATTCATCAATTACTTTAGAGTTTTGGAATATAAGTTGAGATAAGTTAAACAAACATTCCTACATTCAAATTTTATATACTTTTGCCAAATTTATAACTTTTTAAGGCAAAAAACCAGTGCAAAAATCATTACTTTTTTTTAATTGCAAATTGCTTAAAAACTCCCTGATGAATTTGTTTAATTTTTCTCAATTTAAAATAGACTCGATTTCCTTTCGTTTGATATATATGCGGTCATGATTGATATCTTTTAAGTGGTGAAATTTAATTAAGAAGTTTGGTCATAATTAGATTTTTCAAATGTGTGTTTCTTGTGTATATTAGTATTAGTGATGTAAGCAATAAGTGTGAGCGAGTGCGATAGCTGATAGCATGTGCATATTGATTTGTTTCACTTGCACTATGCGTCTCAGCTCAGCAAACAATCGATGGAACTATCAGACAATACTATCGCTGGCACTATTTCTTTTTTGATGTGTTTTGTTTGTTTGTTTTATTAATTAATTACATTTCTTACTTTTCTTTCCACAAACCAATCATATCAAAAATCACATATTCATCATAAAACAAAAATAATTTAGTTTTAAGAACTATTTTAATAAAATTGTTTAAATTCAATATACAATAATAAAAAATTTTAATAAAAGATTGAACAATTTTTATAAACGCTTTTTGCTATGTAAGGCATAAATATGCATTTCAGCTTTTTTAAATGCCTAATATATTTATATTTCAAATCATATAAATACTATGTTGACTTTCATAATTTTTGTTGCACAAACAGACGTATTCTACGGTTAACCTATGCGCCCGTGTCATCTAATACAGGCTGAAATTTTTTTTACATGTACAATTTGTTTTGTCATGTAAACGATCATACTTAAGAGCAAATAAACAAAAAAAAATATCGATAATAATGCAAATAAAACAAGTGAAAATGTTGCAGTCCTACGCAGCCGACAGTATAATAACAGTTGGTAAGGATTCTGTCTGCAAAGAGGAAGTACGAGTACTGGGGCGGAGGCGGTTGGCGGCAGGTGTGAGGCCTGCGTTAGAAGAAACGATGATGCACATCTTTGGGGGACAACGACAGCTAACTTGCCATAAGATATCTTTAGCTATATCTTTGTCAAAGATATTGGCGATTCCGATTTAACAAGTCGGCATTGGGGATGCGGGCGGAAGGAGAGGAAGTGGCCTGCAAGTTTTTGATGCAGTTTTTTTTTGTGGGCAACCAAATTGGGTGGCTCTAGCGCAATAAACTGTGGAAGATATTGGCGTAGCTATCTCCTTACAAATTCAGTAGCTTCACCTGTAATGGTGTTGAAAATATTCGTGGATTTATCGATTTATCAGCCCCTCAGTAGACGTTGCAACCCAATCTTGACACTTAATCAAAAGATAATTGCGTTCATATTGAAACTTATGAAATTTACATACTTATAAAAATTTGTACAATGTTCGTAAATTTCACTCAGATCCAAATTTGTAAATGTTAAAAAACAAATGCAAAATATTTTTGTGATGCTATTTTAGAATGTGAGTTGAATGTCATGCTTAACGGATAGTTTTTAAATACATTTACTATTATTATTATACCCTTCACATGTGAATCAGGGTATATTGACTTTGTCATGAATCTGTAACGCCTTAAAGGAATGATGGGAGACCCCATAAACTATATATCAAAATGATCAGGACGAGCTCAGGAATTGATTTCCGTCCGTCCGTCCGTCTGTCTGTTTCAACACGATTTCCGGCCAAACTGCTGAACCGATCTTGATGAAACTTTCACAGATTGCTTAGATCATGTCGGGTTTGTTCACTATGAAATTTCATCCCGATCGGAGCATTCTACGACATAGCCACCATACAAATTTACCATATCGTACTATCAATTGTTGTCTCTGACGTGCACTTTCAAGTTCCTACATGTCAAATTGTTGTTGTTGCACACGAACAAGTAAATGACGCTCAAGAGTAAAAATATTAGCGAAAAATTACCAACAACTGCACAGAAACATAAGAGGGGGGAGCATTGATTTGGCTGTGTGAAGGGTATCATAGTCTTGGCATAGCCAAAATTAACTATGCGCCACTATGTTTTTTATTTATGTACAGTCAAACTATTTGTTTGTGAAATATAAATATATTGAGTTGCGGCTGTTTTTTTTAGAGGGCGTATTCTAAGATAGGTTTGATCGCACTAATTATTTAGGCATTGTCAATCAAGTTAAAGACTTATTATTCAAACTGACATTTACAAACACTTGTTAGAATATGCATATGAATTTTGCTAAAATACCACTTCTAACGAAACCTTTAATATGTGAGCCCAGTATTTGATTTTATACCAATAGTTTGCTGAGAAGCATTTTTTGTAGAGTCAGCAGGTGGATTAATACTATCATGCTTATTTATTTATTTTTTTATTTTTTACCCACAAAAACTTATCATTATTATGATTGTCTTTTTTTTTGTATTCGCTCAAACGCTTTACTACGTCATTTGATGTGGTACATGCACAATGGTGTAAATTATATATATATACATATATATATATATATATATATATATATATATATATACAAAACACTTATATACATGTAGACACATACGGCTATTAAGGTGCAGTGTAGTTAGTGCCTTGTAAATGGAATAGTGTGTAGCATGGAAGGCACTTAAAATAAATTTCACCAATGGCAAAACGATTTTAATTCGCGAAGCTTTGCGCCACATGCCTATTGGCGGCGTCTTGCTTGCCATTCATACAACGACATACAATTTTGAATGCCTGCGCCTTTGCGCCACCTTTAGCGGGCCAGCAGACAGCTCGTCTTCGCGACGCGACGCAACGCAACGCGGTCGTAGCAGCTTGCTCCCACCTCCCACGCCTCTCTATCTCGCCTTACGCCTTACGTTTTGTATTGCACCATCTCATGCCAAGCGATGCGGCTAAGACCGCGCTTTTGCTTCTTGCTGTCTTTCTTTTTGATTTTACAAAACATTTCACTTCCATCACATAGCCAAAAAGTTTTGGGGCGTAGTTAGGAAAATCGGCAATGCTTTTTACATAATCAAGCATTTTGTAACTTTAATTTATAATTTACAATAAATATACCATGTGCAACCCATATGACAAGCGTGCTTACAACTTTCCTTATATCATGTAACATTATTTTCATTAAAAGAAAGAAGAAAATATATCTCATTATTTTAAATAAGCTATGTTAAATGTTGTTGTTTGAAAGCAGTTCCTTTTTTTGGACTTTAACGGTGGGAAACGAATCCAGTTTAATTCCGGACTTCTCATTTTAAGATGGTCAAACCAGTCTATCCACATTAATTTCTCACAATTCTTATTAAATTTTCTTGGGTTTAAAGTGACAATAAACAACTGAAATTTGCCTGACCGCTGTCCTGTTTTTGTAAACGAAGGGTGCTTGTTGACCAACCCCTACGTGAAACAAACACATTATTTTCTCTGTATTTTCTTTGAGATACTCTTTTGAATTTTTTTTTTATGTCCCAACAACCAAACAAGTGAGTATCAAACATTGCCGGCACAGGTCGAACATTTTAAAACGGGTGTGCTTGACATACCTATTTTGATCTTATAAATATTTAGGTAAGTTTATTTAGTTCTTAACGATAATAATAACAAGCTTTCAAGTATTTATTTATTGTAATAAAATTATGTTCATATATATTTTTATGCTTGGATACCGAAGGTAAAGAGTCCCATTTGGACGCAACTTTTTTCAACACCCTTCAAGCTAGAGACTTGAAACTTTGCAATTATCTTTGTCTATGGACAGGACAGATAAAGTGTCAAGATTGCGTTGCTACGACTACAGGCGGGCTGGAAAATCGATAACAAGTCGATACACCTTAGGGTGCACATCGATATAGCACAAGTATTTTCCCCATTTTAACGGATAGAGTCACCAAATTTTGTAGGAAGATAGATGGTGACATCCCACAAAGATATGGATCGAAAATTTGGATGCCACGCCCATCTTTACCGCCCACCCTTCTACAGATTTTAAGCTTGTGACGCAAAATTTGGTGGCAAGTTAGCTGGCGTGTCCAAACTATATTTTAATGGAGCGCTCACACCTGCCGCCCCAGAACTGGCCCTTTCTGGCGCTGTGCGAAGTGTAAAACTTTGTTTTTATTTTAAAACCTACCTGTACCTATACTTATATATAAAAGTGAATTTCTTTCTTTCGATTTATTCGTTAACGCATCAGATGAAAAAAACAAGAAATATTGTTCATCCCCACAGCACTTCAATAAATATCAAATTTAAACGAAACGCTTCAAAGTAACAATTAAACAAAATCAATAAAATAACTCAATAATATGTAATGTCTTTCCCTCAAGTTAAGTTAGTCTTATATAAATCATAGTTTTTCCATAACAGCTTTGAAGCCAAAATATTCACAGAAGAGTATTATAAACCGTTTTGGAAAGTTTTATACCCAAGTTATTTTGGTTTTTAATTGATTTTTGGTTTAGACTCATCATAATAAATCATGATTAACTGTACATGAAGTATTTGGAAAAATTTAATTATTTTATTTCCGTAAGAATCAGATTAGTCTGTGCTTTATTGGAAAATCGAACATTGATTCACACTGCATGGCACAAAATATTGGAGCAGATTTTTGAGACTTTGCACGAAACCAAATTGCAGTTGCATATTGCATGTATATCGACATTTCAGACAGACAGAGACACCGACCAAGAGCGCTTGGACAAAGAATAGAGACAAAGCGGTTGCAGATGCCAAATGGATGCCACACACAGTTCAGGTCAAGGACAAGGTCACTCACTCGGCACCCCCCCCTTTCATGTTTTGGGATAGCCGGGCTCGTCAAAATTGACCAACCTGCAATATCTATACTACAATCGGGTGCCGGCTGCTGCTGACCAAGTCTCTATTCACTTTGAATCTCAAACGGCAGACGGCAGAAGCAATGACACAACAGGACACACTCGTATTCAAGTACGGCAGGCAGGCAGTACGTCCTGTCCTGGTCAGCCAAATAATTTTCACTTGAATCCAAGCCAAGTGAGGGAAGGAAGGAAAGGCGGACAAAAGGAAAACAGACGCTGCAAACAGAGCATGCGCATTTTCGGATAATGACCTATGGTCAGTACATAAGAGAGACGCTCTCTCTTTGGTTCCTTAAGAGATAACATCATATCATATCAGCACGCTGCCCTTATTTCTAATAGTTTAAGCTCTTTAATACAAATGCATCATGACATTTATTTGATTTAATTAAATTTTATTTAATTTAACTTATGAAGAAAGAAAGAGAAATTTTCACTACCTTTTTATCAAATGTAGTCTATCGTTCGGTAGTCTAGGGTTCGGTCAAAGCCATCTCGATATACGGTTGAACTGCGCTATTACGAACTCAAGAGCACTTCAATTTGGTTCAATCGATAAAAAATTGTTTCCTCTATTGCGAAGTTCATTTTTGTACCCTTTCTGTGCCCTTTCTGCCAGAATGAAATTTGCAACGTAAAAACAAAAATTTCCATTTCGATTTTCGTCTTTAAGTAAAAAACGATTCAACACTAAAATCAATATGGAAAAAAATTAAAATTGTAAACCATATTTAATAATAGAAATCATTATGAAACGCATTATTAATGTGTATACTTTTATAAATCTATTTTCTGCAATCAATAAACATAATAGTTTTATTTTAAACGCTGATGGTAGTCGGACTTCAGACGAATTTGTGAGACTAGGCAAGGTTATACAAGATTAACTAACTTAATTAACCTGCCTGCTGTTAGCATTTTGTAATTTTGTAAGCTCTAATTCTTACCTTTGGGCAGATGAGTATTTTAATTATGATTGAATACAATTTTGGGAAAGGGTTAACGAACAAATAAGAAAGAAATTTACTTAATTTCCCCAGCTAAGTGACTTTGCCGCCTTGCACCTTGAACCCCGTCGTCTTACACACAATAATCAAAAATCTAATTTTGCCGAGCTCCATACGTATATATGCATATATATATATATATATACACATATGTATACATACACATTTTAATATAGAAACTTTCTAAGAAAAGGCGTTTCCGTGTGTCGTATAATTTTTTCGCCAACGAAAACGCGCTAACAAAATGTTCGCTCGCTCGCTTCGGTGGGCGTGGCTGTCGCGCAGAGTTGTTATAAAAGCATACACACACACACATACATGGAAGCACATACTAGCCCACACGCACACAGACCGACTCAAATGCATACTGATTGCGCGTGAATGTGACTGGTGTTTGGCCAGGGGCGGGGTCGGGAGTCGGGTGCTGAAGGGATGACTTACACTTTCTTGCTTAACAGCAGTTTGCGGCATTGTGGACCCTTGTTATCTCTATATCATAGTGCAGAGTGTAATGCTTTGTCCTATAAGGAGTTCATACTATAAAAAAAAAATAATGTGAACTTAAAGTCAAAGGGCCTGCGAGACTTTTGGCTCACTTGATTTCATTATGATAACAACATAGTACAATCAATATTTAAATATTTGAGGCAAGAGCTGTACATTTTTGTGTGTACTAAGCAATATAGAATTTCACTATCCAACTGAATCGAAAAAAAAACAAATCATTTTATTGACTTTGGCCTGCAAGACACGAAAAGCACAAAAAAAAATTTTGTAAGTGGATTAATTTTCGAGGTATTCGAGAAACTTAAAATTTCGAAAACGCGGTTTTTTGACAAACGTTAGGTCATGTCACATTAAAGAGTATTTATTGTAACCTGCGGTATTTTACAAGAAAAAATATTCTCACCAATACATAGTAAGACAGATAAACGAACATGAAACATATTTATATCAAAGTGCGTTCACTTTAATACCGTTGAACTATATTTAATTCAACTTTACACGCATATTCAAAAATAAATACTTATATGTAGTAAAATATTTCATTTAATGCCAAACATTATTGTTTTTTTTTTACAATAAGTGTGTTTCCTATTCCAATTGAAGAGCAGACATCTTGCTTTTGTACCGAAGCTTTTCGTTTTACTTCAAAACTAACTGCATACAAAATATGTTCGGCAACAGCGCAATGGCTAAGGCGTCCGCTAAGTGGACAAGATAAGATAACTCAAGTTCGAATCCCGTTGCAGGACATCATAATACATATTTCGTATTCGGTAAGTTTGATCTCATAAGTTTTCAATGTACTTCTTTGCAATTTTAATAATAATAATAATTTATGCGAGTGAATAAGAATTGCCGAAATTCATACTTTTGCTATAAATGTACAAGAGATGTTCAGATAAAAATTTCATATTCAGTTTCAGTATGAAATAAATTTGAATCTTATATTTTTGTGCATCAATATTAATACTTCAACACTTTAAATTAACTATGATAAATGTTGATTTTACTATTTCATAGTGTTCAAAACCAAAATTATCATTTTTTTTGTTGTAAAAAAAAATTAAATCAAAACTCAACTCTGAGTTGCTTTCCTTGTCTTTTATTCATTTGTTATTGATCGGATGCTGGTGTTTGCTATGACTTAGTTTCAATTAAAAAAAAAAATTGGATTATTCAAATAAATGTATCAATTATATTGTGTTTTGTTTTGAGCGAATAATAATATAAATCATTAGTGTTTATGATTTTTTAGTTTTATTTGTTTTGATAAAAAAAAAAAATATTATTTTTGAGTTTTATTTTATTTTTCATTGAAGGAAAACAAAAAAAACTATTCCTGGTTGTTATTGCTAAGAATGCTCGTAAAACTGTTTTGGCAACTATTTTACCATTATCTTTTGTTCCCTTAATTTCAAACCGGAAAGGTTTAATCAAACGATACATCAAACAATAGAAAACAATTTTTAAATATGCTTCGAATTTCGTTCCGCCTTAGACTAAATTAAATTAATTAATTCTGAAACTTTTGGGACACTTTAAAAAGTTTGGTACAAACATTGGCCGTGGTTATAAAGTGGCTTTCTAATGTCGCTTCAGTAGATCCGGAGTTTACCCCAAAAGCCTCACAAACTTTCCAATAAGCCATTCTATTGTCTGTTTTTTGAATGACATGTGAAGCTATGAATTCGTTGAGTTTACTAAATAAAAATGTAATTTTTCATATTAAAATTTATTATGATTAATATTTGAATCTTATATTTTTGTGCTTCATTATTTATGCGTCGAAGAAAACAAGTAAGAAAGCAATATTTGGCATGCCGAATATTATGCCTATGCTTTGAGCTCGATCAAGTCACTACATCTTGGTGTAAGGAATAAAATAAAAGAGTATGAGTAAAGTGTAAAACGAAGTCGAAGCTCTCTCTCTCTCTCTCTCTCTCTCTTAGAGCCTGGAAGAAGGAAAGCCGGCTGAAGAAATTATAAGCCTTCTTTCAACATTTGGAAAAATATTGGGGAAGAGCATTCTGAGAATGATACAAACACTTACTAGCTTCCAATTTGGCTTCAGGCTCAGTCTTGGCACGCCCGAGCAATTGCATCGAGTAGTAAACTTTGTTCTAGATGGCTTCCGCGGAAAGGAGTACGATTTGGGAGCTTATCTCGACAGAGAGTGGCATACAGGACTGCTGCATAAGTTGAAAGTTATACTCAATCCTCAGCTTAACCTAATTGCCAAAAGCATCCTACACAAGCGCTCAATTACGGTTGTCCAGGTAAGGCAGGCCTCACAGCCAAAGAGAGTCAGAACTGGTATACCACAGGGTAGTGTGTTAGGGCCAACAGCTGACGGGCCATGCCAACTTCGGACTCTAATGACCTTCTAGTCGCCACCTTTGCGGATGATACTGCAGTCCTTGCCAGTGACAAATGCGTCTACACCGCTACTGATCACCTTCATATCTGCCTAAAAAGGTCCCGCCGCTGGAACACTGATGTTAACACTATAAAGTGTGTTTCGGTGACGTACATCTTGAGGAGACACATCTCACTTACAAGCTACAAGCCCACAAGAAAGTGCGTAAATACCAAGGGGTCACAATGGAGAAGCGAGGCAAAGGCTCTTAACGCCAGAAAGATGCTTATATACAAGGCTATCCTGGCACCCATCTGGAGATTGGGATCCAGGTTTACGATATTGCTTAAAAATCAAATACTTGCTCAAAGTGCCGTTTACCTGGGTACCTGCCAACCACCCTTAGCACTCTAATCAAGAAGAAGAATTTATACCCATTACCTTTCACCTTAAAACTGTTAAACTTATTTATTAAGCTATACTAAAAGTTTTTAGATAAAAATTGTTTTGGAGGTAAAAAAAGTTATCGTGGACACCGCAAGCATTAAATCTGCCTAATTAATGAACATTTTCTGACGAGTTTGTTTTGAACAGAATGATTTTTGAATTTGTATTATTGAAAGCACAAAAAGCGTAAAAGTATATGGATTTTATAGTTTCTTCAAATTAAATTTCTGCATAAGTGATTTATTTTCAAGCCCCATGAATATGCACATTTATACTTCTCTGAGTGTATAGATATTATGATGATATTATTTTGAACATCAAAATCCCAGTTAGCTTGAAGATGTAATACACAATGTTGTGCTTAATTTGTACATACCCTGATCCCCTGATATGTGTTTAAAGCGTTTATACTCTTGACCAGCGTCCATAGCCGAGTCGTTCTAAGAGTCTGTAGCACCTAAAGACTCCAGATTTATAATATAAACTGTCATAAACCATAGGCAGAACCTGTTTGTTCAAATTTATCGATAACTCTTCGCCTTTTCGATATAAAAATAATAGCGATATCAATAAAATCTTGTACTTTGAGAAAATTTTTGCTTTCTTTAGGAACTGTATAAACAAAATAATAATCATTATGTGTGAAAATTGGAACTAATGCCGGTTTGAACAAAGGTTTTGAAGATTAAAGTTTAGTCAAGTATATGCGGTAGCGTAGTATGGCAAATATTTTAAATGTATGAATGTATATAAGCAGCGTGCACACACACGCACACGCACACGCACACACACACACACACATGCATTTTCGATTAGACTTCTGCTGCTGCTGTGTGTAAACCACTTTTGCCTGCAAGTGCCCGAACAACGGGATCACCGATCCATTTCACACCATCGCTTCCGCCGGAGACAACGAAAATATCGGTGAATTAACATTGCCATGCATTGGACGGATGAATGATTCGCCGCATTCCTGTACCCATTCCCGTCCAGGGTACAGGGAATCGATCGGGAATGGTTGATTCCGCTCCCATTCCTTATCCCCATTCCCGTCCAGGGTAATATTTTGCTTTGTTTTGTTTTTGCTTGTTTGTTTCTTTTTATTATACATACACTAAATACGAAATGTCTTAGAGAAAGAGAGCGAGATATCATTGAATTTAAAATGTTGATTGCATTGATATGTACATATTATGTACATGCGTAGCAAGTATTTGGCGAAACTAACCCAAAAACAAATAAATAAACATTTTAATACAATATTTATTTTCAAACTTATTATGGTTTAAGCAAAAACAATAACAACTTAAAAACATATGCGTCCGCGGATATGCGTCGTTTATAAGGGATGAATGAAAACTAAAATTTAGAGAGCGAGGAAGGCGAGCAAGGCTTACATACATATATGTATGTATATCTTGCCGCGTACAAACGATCCATTCCCTTCTGCATTCTTTTGGATCGATTCTGGAATCATTCCAAATTCATCAAAGACAAGGGACGAATTCATACCAGTCGAACTGCAGGGTGGTTGTGTGTATCTTTATATATGTATGTGTGTGTGTGTGTGTGTGTGTGTGTGTGTGTGTGTGTACGCGTACGTTAAACACACCCTGACACAGCGCCTGATGTTGATGCTGTCTCATTATGTTAAGCAGCGCTGCCAGAGACACAACTTGGGGGTGATTCTCAAAGAAAAAGACGTGTAGCATGCGTAGGAAAAAATGGCGCAGCCGAAAGAGAAACCAGTCGCCATTACATAGACAGATGAAGACAAAGATAAAAATGTGGTGGGTGGAAATGGAGATGGGGATGGACATGGAGCTATGGCTGTGGCTTCTGTTCTTCAGAGAGAGAGAGAGAGAGAGAGAGAATGAGAGAGAGATAGAGAGAAGGGAAAGACAGCAATGAAGAGTTACGACGCGGATTAAGTTTAGGCAACTAGCAAATACCACCCTCATATTCATACCTTAAATTGGTGGTGGCTTTTGCTGAAACTATTCTAAGACGCCGCGGTTGGAAACATTGTTATTCGAGAGCCAAGACGAGCCTATTTACTGATATACATCTCAAAAATGTATCAAAGTTTCATACGTATATGTGCGAAGCAAAAACTTACCACCACTTTGCTACTTTTTTATATAGCTTTGCAATTTTGTGTTTTTTATATAGCCAAGTTATTTTCAGAACTGCTCACCTAAGTTCAAACACAGAATACTTTAATTTTAAATTATATTACGAGGTTGCTCAAGCTCAAAATGCTGGGTTTAACGCATTGACTTTGGTGGCTCAAATAGTAAAAATGTGGCAAATACATATGTATATGATTTATATCGATTTTAGGTTATCGTTTTGATCGATTTAGATTAAGTAGGCGTAGCACCTATACGTCTGATCAGCCCTAAGAAAATTTGCAAAGTTTCCAGTTTCTGCTCTTAAGGGTTTCAAAAAATGTTGCGTTCATCCAGACGGGCAGACGGAGGTATATGGTATAAACACAAAACATATTCTATGCAACGGAATTCCAACCCTTCAAACTCTAACATACATTTTCGAGTCATATTTAACATGAGCCAAATTGCTTGCTGTCAAAAGCTCTTCGTCACAATGGGTAATTTTTTAAAAATAAATTTCCCGTCAAGCTAACCAAGTAACAGTAGAGTGATGTAGAAGCGAGCTTTTTTGCAAGTACAATTTTAAAGCATACTTTCGGGCAACAAACAAATATCATAAATCCTAAATTGAAAGAAATCACTTGAATTGTGATAAATTTTTTAATTCGTACAAAGTAGTAGTACTTCATTAATATTTAAATAAAAATCATTCTTTTCTTCGGTTTTGCAGGTTTAATACATATGTATATTAGTAATTTTATATCATTCAAAAATGGTTTTTGTTGGTTTCGATACGATTTGGTTTAAAATAACGAGAATAAATAAAAAGTCAAAATTCAAAACTTAATGGAAAATTAATCGACATATATCAATTTCTCTATCGGTTTAGCGGTTAAATTTAGCCACTGAATGTTAATTAATAATCCGTATAAATGCGTTGTTACAAAATAAGTTTCTTTGCCTACATAGTATATGCCATTTGAAATGATTTGTTAACTAATTTTAATTTTGTTAAAATTTCCATAGTGTACTATTACTAATCTAAGAACTTATACTAAAGTGGGAAGGAAAGAAAAATGGCTAGGGGCGAAGTACATTTTCAGTTTAATTGATAGCAAACAAGATTTTTTTTCAAATGTGATGGGTGGACAAGAAGGTGGCAAGGGAGTGGGCACTTGGGCGTCTCATTGCGTGGTGTGCAAAAACGTATAAATGGGAAACTGGGAAATTAAAACAGAAAGTGTTGGAGTTTTAGTGTTTGACAATCAAGGAAAAAAAAGTGGCGCGCTGAGAGCGAACGCAAAGCGCGTCCCCAGCCTTCTCCTCCTTTTACCTCTTACTCCGTTGCACTAGATTCGGACTGGGATTGGCTTGGCGTGTGGCGTGTGGCGTGTGGCATGCTCTGTTCCGATCCGAGCCAAGTCATGCACGTGGCTCCGCCCTCAACAAAATTTTTGCCGTTTTCTTTATTCTCAAAACTCGAAACCTTTTTCTTGGCGCGCACACACAGAAATTTTTTGCGTCACGTTTCTGCTGCCTTTCTGCGCGTTCAAGTTTTCTCTTAAGCTTCCTTTTAGCTAGTTGGATTTGCCACCGTTCCTTTTTGAATGCGTAACTTTTTTTTTATTTTCCCTTTTTTCTACAGCGCACACCCATACATATAAATACATATATATATATATATATAAATATATATTCTTTACATATGTATTTGTGTGTTTGTGTGTGTGTGTGTGTGTGCTTGGGTCTCTGAGCGTTTCTCATCTGCTTACGTGTGCATTCTTATAAATACATAGAAAAAGACATATACATAAATGTATATACATATACAGCTAAAAGAAAGAGCTTTTTCGAAAAGAATATCGTTGCCGTTGCCGTTGCCGCTGCCGCTGCCTTGCTCTTGTTGCAAGTAACAGCGGGTAGGGCATCGGCGGTGGCGGTGGCAGTGGCAATGACAGCATGTGACGGGGAACACGCGCGATAAGAATATGGAATGAGAAGTCGGCAATGTAGAAGGTTTTTTAAGGCAGGAGCTTAACTCCCCTTCTGGCGCCAGTATTGGGAGACTAGGCTGAAAGATTTTTGAGTCTAATGCAAGCGGAGCTAATGCAGTGATGGGGTATGGTGGGGGACTGCAAATACTTCGTGTTAGCGCAACAATTTATTTTTTTCGTTTGCATTTACTGTTATTACATTTCACAAACTTTACTTAAATACAATCAGTTAGATTATTGAATAGTTTATGAACCCATTGAAAATTGTTAATGATGCTACAATAAAGTGGCAAGTTTGCCACTTGCCACTTTTGATAAGCATCAACAGCCGAGTCGATTTAGATATATCCGTCAGTCTGTCCGGAGCTAGAGACTCCTCATTCAGATTTTAAACAATATCAAATAATCGATGGCAATTCTCATTTTTGATATATGCATATATATACCTATGAAGAGAAAAGTTGTTTTTAAAAACTTTGATAGAATATTTAACATTTGTGTAATTTTTGTCGAAATCGGTTGAGAAACACTAAAATCCAAGGGCTTACAATTTGCTATATTCTGAACTAAGTTGTGCTTCTCCCTTTCCAAAGAAAATAGTTTGCATTCGCAGCAAATAAATGTCCAGGCAAAATAATACTGTCAGATTATAAGCATGAAAATATAAAAATATACATTGAAGAGTCCTGGAAATAATGCGCTACGCTGCTTCCTTAGAGCCAACTTAACTGCCATTTATTTTATTGACTTTTTCCTAGTGCTACAAGTACTTTGTCCAAAAATTTAAATTATCAACTTAACAAGTATAATATTGCTTTTCTAGTTAAAATTTAATTTGAAATCGAAATTTTAATTTTTATATAGGCATTTCAATTCTTATCATTATAGTTGCACTTTAAAGAATTATTTGTATTTCTTTGATTATTGTTGTATTTGTAATTGTTATTATTATAATTATTGTAAGTATTATTGCTATTAACATTGTCAATGTTATTATTATTATTGTTAGCATTATTATTTATTTATTATTTTATTGTTATTATTATTGTTAGTATGTATTATTATTATTATTATTATAATACATAAATTATTAAATATGTTATTAAGGTAAGCTTACGGCGGTAAAGAGAAATTGATCAAATTTAATTAATACTTCTTAGTTTTATATATACAGTCGAACTTGATTACAGCGAATCGCAAGGGGAATACTTCGTAATAGAGAATTGACGTAATATAGTTTATTGGGAATGAATTTGATGTATGGGAAACTATGTTGCAGGGTAGTTCGAAGTAAATAAGTGTTCGAATGTATAAGTTCAAGTTATTAATATGATTAAGTGCTATTTGTACTAAAGTAGGATCGTGTGTAAAGAACGTCGGTTCATTTCCACGTTCACGTCCAACTCTGGAATCGTACATTGACGCCTCGTAAGACTATGTGGCTACTGTTCGCGATGATTTAAAGAAAACAAGTAAGAAGGCTCTAGTCGGGAGAGCCCAACTAGAAGATACCCTGAACCCAGTTTCAATAAATATATTAAATTTATATAAGACTTTGGTATACTGACTTAACTTCAATCGATTAAATTCGATATCTCCGGTGTTTCTTAACCGATTTGGATGAAATTTTCAGAAAAGTTCTATCGTTACCCACTATTTCAAATTCGATATTTTTTGTAATCGATTCCATGTGTATATCGGAAACCAGAACAGTTATCGATAATTTGAAGCAAACTTGTTCTGCTTATGGTATAAGAGAACTTATATTCGAAATCTGAAGTCTCTAGCTCTTGTAGTCTCTGAGTTCGACGCGTTCATACAGACGGACAAACGGACGGGCAGACGGACATGGCTATATCGACTCGGCTGTTGATGCTGATCAAGAATATATATACTTTATGGGGTCGGAGATGCTTCCTTCTGCCTGTTACATACTTTTGCACAAAGCCATTATACCCTTTTTCCCATTGTATGGGTTCAGGGTATAAAAAGAATTCAAAGGAACTGTGTTAACGCCTTTTTGCTCTGGTTAAACTAATGAAGTTTGCACCGTTTTATACAAAATTAAAAATTATTATTTTAAAACAAAAGTTTTATACATGATATAAACAATAAACATTCAAAGGGAAAGAAATAATATATGAAAAGCTCCTAATATATTGATGCACATTGAATTGCTATGATTATACTCGATACCGAAGGTAAAGAGCATATTGAGTTTGTGCAATGTCCGTCATGGTGTCTGTCCGTCTGTCCGTCTGTCTGTCTGTCCGTCTGTCCGTCTGTATGAACGCAACTTTTTTCCAAACCCTTCAAGCTAGAGACTTGAAACTTTCCAATTCTCTTTATCTATGGGATAGTAAATTAAAGTGTCAAGATTGGGGTTCTACGATAACTGGGGGGCTGGCAAATCGATAAATTCGATAACTCAAAACCGATTAGTCCACATATTTCGCACATCCTTACAGTAAGAACTACCAAATTTGGTGAGAAGATACCTACTAGCAACCCCCAACAAAACTGCATCAAAAATTTTGGAGCCACGCCCACCTATTCCGCCCCCAGCCCCCCGCATTTTTAAGTAAACAAGTAAGAAGGCTCTAGTCGGGAGAGCCCGACTAGAATATACCCTGAACCCAGTTGCAATAAATCAGTTAAATTGATATAAGACTTTGGTATACTGACTTAGCTTCAATCGATTAAGCTCGATATCTCCGGTGTTTCTTAACCGATTTGGACGAAATTTTCAGAAAAGATCAATCGTTACTCATTCTTTCAACCCACATTTTTACATTTTCCAAATTCGATATTTTTTTGTTATCGATTCCATGTGTATATCGGAAACCAGAACAGTTATCGATAATTTGAAGCAAACTTGTTCTGCTCATGGTATAGGAGAACTTATATCCCAAATCTGAAGTCTCTAGCTCTTGTAGTCTCTGAGATCCACGCGTTCATACAGACGGACAGACGGGCAGACAGACGGGCAGACAGACGGACAGACGGACATGGCTAAATCGACTCGGCTATTGATGCTGATCAAGAATATATATACTTTATAGGGTCGGAGATGCTTCCTTCTGCCTGTTACATACTTTTGCACAAAACCATTATACCCTTATTTACCCATTTTATGGGTTAAGGGTATAAAAAAGCATATATCTCCCACAGTTTTTGAGCTATATCCGACGAATTTGGTGTCAAGATAAGTGATGATGACCTGCAAAAAACTGCAACAAAAGATTGGATGTCACGCCCACCAATACCGCCCTAGCCACCTCCATCCACCCCAACGCTTCGTCAAAAACGGGAATGCGTGTATCTTCCGGAATAGTAGAGCTAGAGCCACCAAATTTGGTAGGAAGATAGCTGGCAACGACCCCCAACAATCTGCATCAAAGTTTTGGAGCCACGCCCAACCATTCCACCCCCCTTTCCCCACCTTATACAAACTTTGAGCTAGAGTCACCAAATTTGGTATGAGGATAGCAATTGACATTCCACAAAGATCTGAACCAAAAATTTGGATGCCACTCCCACCCATACCGCCCCCAGCCTCCCTTTTCCCCTTTCTTACAAACTTTGAGCTAGAGTCACCAAATTTGGTATGAAGGTAGCAATTGACATCCCACATGGATCTGCACCAAAAATTTGAATGTCACGCCCACCCATACCGCCCCCAGCCCCCGTTTCCTCACATTTTACAAAATTTGAGCTTGAGTCACCAAATTTGCAACGAAGACAGCCGGTGGCATCCCCATCTGCATCGGAGAATTAAGGCAGCGTACACCCCTGCCGCATCCGTACCCCTTTGCAATCAGGACTCTTTTTACCGGTTTTAATACTGGTATCGAGTATACCGCAGTCGGTTGCTTCCGACTGCAACGTTTCCACTTGATTTATATTGAAATATGGCAAAAATATAATACTATTATATGAAAACATCAACATACTTCATTGTGTTTGAAAAATTTCAAGCTCTTTTAACCATTAATTAATTAATTTACTAATTATTGGTCAACGTTTAAATGATGCTCAGAATACAGAAAATTCACAAAGACATTATTCGAGATGTTCTTCCATTATAAATAAAATTTAGTTTATTTATTTTTATTTATTTATTTATTTGTTTATTGTCAACTATGATCAGCTGACATAAAATCCAAATTAATTGAAATTAATAATTGGAATTAAAATTATGTAAAATAAAATTATATATAAATCTGAAAGTAATTTTAGGTAAAAAATTTATAAAGTTATAACGTTAAAGCTCTGGGAAATTCAACAATAAAATTAGTGGTCCAAGATTTGTTGCGTGGATTGGGAAAAACCCAGAAAAACCCAATCAGACCAGATAGTTTTGTCGCGGTTTGAAATGGCTTCACCATTGACAGCTGTTTCAGCTTGTGTTTGGGATTGTTTCGGTTGAAAAATCAATATATGGCACAGCAAAAATAAATAATAAAATAATAATATTAATACTTCAAAATATTTTAAGACAAGTGCAAGCACATGTATCATTATTTTCTTGCTTAATACTTTTTGTTTTACTGCATGTGTTCACTTTGTTAGATTACTCCCTATCCGTGCCTATCGATGTTAGCACATTAAAAATGTAAATCTAATATATAAAATTCTGCTGTCACTGTGTACGAGGACATACTCCTCCGAAAGCCTTGACCGATTTTGATGAAACTTTGTATGTATATTCGTTAGGTCTGCGTGAAGGTTGTTATATTTTTTTTTTTATGTCCTTAAGTGCTATTTTTAAATAAATAATTAGAATTTTAATCGTTTTTACCCCCACCAGGCGTCCACTTCCACTGGACACGTACTCCCAACAGGTGGCGCTGCTTAGAGTAGGGCGCTTACAGTCATGACTGTCTCTGCATCGATCGTAGTTGTTCTATTTTGCAGGGCCGTAATAATTTATTCCTCTTTTATCAATTATTTAATAATTATTATTTATTCAGTAGTGCATTTGTCGAAGACACACAAAAAGAAAAATATCAAAAATAACAAGCTGGCCCAGCAAGAAATGTATCAAACGCACATGCATACAAATGCTAACAAATTTGTACCGTTCTTGGTTGCCGCTGCACCATGAGGCATTTTGCCAAAAAAATTTTTTTTTTTTTATACTCGATACCGAAGGTAAAGAGTATATTGGGTTTGTGCAATGTCCGTCATGGTGTCCGTCCGTCTGTCCGTCCGTATGTTTGAAACTTTTTTCCACACCCTTCAAGCTAGAGACTTGAAACTTTCCAATTCTCTTTATCTATGGGATAGTAAATTAAAGAGTCAAGATGGGGGTTCTATGATAACTGGGAGGCTGGCAAATCGATAAATTCGATAACTTAAAACCGATTAGTCCACATATTTCGCACATCCTTACAGCTAGAACTACCAAATTTGGCGAGAAGATACCTACCCCCAACCCCCAAAAAACTGCATCAAAAATTTTGGAGCCACGCCCACCCATTCCGCCCCCAGCTCCCCCGCATTTTTAAGACAAAAAAGCCTATATCTCCCACAGTTTTTGAGCTTTAGCCACCAAATCTGTCTCCCCTGTCTACTCTTATCAAAGCCTATCCGTTGTAGAAATGCAATGATCTTCCCTGGACCTCAATAACATGTGTCACTCAGTTAAGCTTGTCTCGTTATTTTTATACCCAGAACCCATAAAATAGGTAAAAAAGGGTATAATGGTTTTGTGCAAAATTATGTAACAGGCAGAAGGAAGCATCTCCGACCCCATAAAGTATATATGTTCTTGATCAGCATCAACAGCCGAGTCGATATAGCCATGTCCGACTGTCCGTCAGTCTGTCCGTCTGTATGAACGCGTCGAACTCAGAGACTACAAGAGCTAGAGACTTCAGATTTCGAATATAAGTTCTCTTATACCATAAGCAGAACAAGTTTGTTTCAAATTATCGATAACTATTCTGGTTTCCAATATACACATGGAATCGATTACAAAAAATATCGAATTTGAAATAGTGGGTAACGATAGAACTTTTCTGAAAATTTCATCCAAATCGGTTAAGAAACACCGGAGATATCAAATTGAATCGATTGAAGTTATGGTAAGTCATTATGTAGTAGTGCATTCACTTCACAAGAAATAAAAACATTTAAGAAAATAATTTGATACATAACAACCAAAACCAAAGTCTTTTTTAAATGTAATATATTTATTGCAACTGGGCTCAGGGTATCTTCTAGTCGGGCTCTCACGACTAGAGCCTTCCTACTTGTTTATTTTGTCTTATTTGTCATTAAAAACTCACAAATATTTAAACAGTAAAAATATTTTCTTGAAGAGTTTTCAAAATTGCATTTTGAAAATTGAAAGAAATGCCTCCAAAACATTATCAATTGGCAGGAAAGCAAAGCCATCAAGTGAACATTTGAGAGGTAAAAAAAGATGATCAACCAGAATATCATGTGTTCTATATACATGGAGAAGAAATTATTAAGCAGCACTGCAACGCTAGGTAGGGGTCGACGTCTACCTTTTACATCAGCTTTGTCTTATCTGTCATTATAACCTTACAAATATTTAAACAGTAAAGATATTTTCGAAATGGGGGAGTGCAGCAACGCGCACCGGGACACCTAGTCATTCTGTATATATTGGTTTATTCATTTATTGTCAACTACGAACAGCAGACATAAAATCAAAGCTAATTCAAATTAAAAATAAAGTTAGAATTATTAAAATGAAATTTAATAAGTAAACTAGATTTAATTCTGAAATTAAATTTTTAACTAAAGTAAAAACTATTAAAAGTGAATGTTGCGGGAAATAAATAAATAATTGTTCTCAAGTGCAGCGCTAGATCGATGCAATATGCAAAAAACGAAAACCTTAATGTTTTAGTCTGCAAACTTTGTGCAAATGTTCATTGCTTTATTCGACTTTCGTTTAAATAACCAATTGTTTTCATAGAAGTGCTTCAAAATAAAAGATTTTCATAGTGTGTCCGAGTTTATTTTCCAATTGCATATTAAACGAATAAAAATGTAAGGTTTAATTTTCACCATATTAAGTATAAACAAGTACAACAAACAAGGAGATTTGATTATGGTTGTCCCTTTTTTGACAGCAAGCAGAAAATGTATTATCTTAAAGATATACATATGTATATAGCATTCCATTATACATTATTTATTTGCTTAATATAAAAAGAGTCTGGGTCTGGCTAACAGCCATGGGATGTGGCTGTACTTCAAAAACTTTATTATAATTAGTTTTTTTATGTCCTTTTTATAAGTATATGGGGGGGTGTATGTATGTTTTTACATACATACGTATTTACAGATCCACAAACAAGATGGCAAAGGGAGCGATTCGAGCAAAAGAATAAACTACACCTAGAATATATGTATGTATGTATGTATGCAAATAAGCATACATATGCTTAGGTATGTGTATATATATTTATATCTATGTATGTGTATGTGGAACACTATCCTTTTTCTTATTCCCAATGCTTCCGTTAATTTTTCAAAAGTTCCTTTGCCTTTTCTGTGGCTGTGTGTTGCCTTTGTCGTTGTGCCTTTAGTCCTCGTAATAGCTTTTTCTCTCTCTCTCTCTCTCTCTCTCTCTCTCTCTCTATTTTGCTCATTCTCTCTCTCTCTCTCTCTCTCTGTCTTTCTTCCTTACTCGACAGCTTTGGAACTTCAGCCAGGACCAGGACACGCGTACGCCTCCGTTCTTAAACCCCCTCGCCATCACCCATCCCGTTCCCATACCCATTCAATCTCACACCATTCTTCGCTCTCACACCATTTTCTCTTCTCATTGCCGAGAACAACATCAGCGTCTCCACCACTTTCGCCGCTTCGTATCGCCCATTTTCCTTTTGGCATTTTGAAACTTAAGCTGCCACTTGAGTGGGTTGTGTTTCATTAAAAAACAAGAGAGAATACTTATACAGTTCGGGGCTGACGACTACTAAAATACACTATCAGTTTTTTAATGTTTTTTATCTTTGTTGCTTATTATCAAACATAAAAACAAATTCTAAGAATAAAACAAAATTAAGTAAACAAATAAATTAAATTATACTACAAATAAAATATACTGATACAACAATAAGTACTTTAGCTATAAATGTAGCCAATTTTATGTTCAAATCAAAGTTTTGATATTAGAACAGGCCAAAAACTAAATAAAATACCAATGCCGTTACCAGGACTTACATGAGACGATCTTCGTAGAATCGTTCTCACTGCCTTACTTTTTAATAACGGTTTTACTTACGGTTTTTTGTACAAGATGTTTTTAGTCTCTTCAACAAATTATTCAGCAGTGATATTTTATCATCGAAAATTTCATTACAAAATTTCAGCCTGTATTAGATGACACGGGCGCATAGGATAACCGTAGAATACGTCTGTTTGTGCAACAAAAATTATGAAAGTCAACATAGTATTTATATGATTTGAAATATAAATATATTAGGCATTTAAAAAAGCTGAAATGCATATTTATGCCTTACATAGCAAAAGCGTTTATAAAAATTGTTCAATCTTTTATTAAAATTTTTTTATTATTGTATATTGAATTTAAACAATTTTATTAAAAATAGTTCTTAAAACTAAATTATTTTTGTTTTATGATGAATATGTGATTTTTGATATGATTGGTTTGTGGAAAGAAAAGTAAGAAATGTAATTAATTAATAAAACAAACAAACAAAACACAAAACACATCAAAAAGAAATAGTGCCAGCGATAGTATTGTCTGATAGTTCCATCGATTGTTTGCTGAGCTGAGACGCATAGTGCAAGTGAAACAAATCAATATGCACATGCTATCAGCTATCGCACTCGCTCACACTTATTGCTTACATCACTAATACTAATATACACAAGAAACACACATTTGAAAAAATCTAATTATGACCAAACTTCTTAATGAAATTTCACCACTTAAAAGATATCAATCATGACCGCATATATATCAAACGAAAGGAAATCGAGTCTATTTTATATTGAGAAAAAATTAAACAAATTCATCAGGGAGTTTTTAAGCAATTTGCAATTAAAAAAAAAGTAATGATTTTTGCACTGGTTTTTTGCCTTAAAAAGTTATAAATTTGGCAAAAGTATATAAAATTTGAATGTAGGAATGTTTGTTTAACTTATCTCAACTTATATTCCAAAACTCTAAAGTAATTGATGAATTATTGAGAGCGCTAGACCAATTTAAAGTCTTCAAAATGAAGCAAAAATATACATATTTTTGGTTTCAATTTTTTAATAGAAAATGTAATCAATACATATATTAATATACATTTATTGAAAGCTTGAAGCCTTGGCTTTTAAATGAAACTAATTTGAGGAAAATTGATCCATTAGTTCATGAGCAATAAGCGATTTTGTGAACCTCTCTTATTACAACAACAACTTTTTTGTGTTGAGACTTCATTATCGTAAGGTAAGACGTATTCTACGTCAAAAACTAAAGAAATCTAAAAAGAAAATTATTTTTGAGAGTATATCGCCCATACAGGACATGCAAATACATTTAGTTGCTACACTCTTACCCACCCTTCCACCTTACTAACACAAGTACACACATATAAAAACGACTTGTGCATACATAAACACAGTCCTGAAAAGAAGCAAGGCGAACGAACGTGGAAAAAACTCTAGATGGCGGAGAAAATGAAGAAAGGTTGCTCAAAAATATTCGACAAAAATTCAGTTACGGCATTTGTAGCGTGGTAAATTGGGCGGCGGTGGCATCATGCATGGTGAAGGAGACCTGGTGGTTGACTCGGCTTGGTTTGGCTCGGCTCGGCTTGGCTCGGCTCGGTAATGTTTGTTGTTCGTGGGAGTGTGCGCAGCGCAATAGTGTGCGTGCCTTTGTACTGTAAGCACCAAGTCACCATTTCCGTTTTTTGCGCGAAAATGTGGTTGCTGGGACACATCAGCATTCAGCCTGATGGAAAAAAATGCTCTCATCCCACTATAACAACATAACAAGGAGTTAGCCATTTTACTTGTACTTGAACATACAAAAATTATTATTATAAAATTAAATTCAAGATACATTTATATTTAAATAGCATTATTCCGAACAAATTTCCATTTGTACTTATTTTATTATAATAATCAAGATGTTTTTTTTAGTATAGCCTTGGAAAGAATCACTTTTTGAACAATTACTTTGAAGAAACAATAAAGAGTGGCGATTTCGGCTTTCTGAAATATTCGCTAAAAATTATTGTTAGCCCATAAGCGATTTGAAATATTTGCAACGCAAACAATGTTTCACATCAAATTGATGACATCACAATTTTATTTATATTTGCGTATAAAACTACATCTGATTAATATTTCTTTTGTTTTTCTTCTTTCTTTTTTTTTGTTAAGGTTACAAAACAATATTTTATTGGATTTTTTCAAAGAATCGAGAAACGATTAACATAATCTTCATCAGTTAAGTAAAAACTAGTAGAAACGTTGCAACCGGCAGTTGGTTTGCTTGCCCAAAGTTTTTTTTTGCAGTTTTTGGGGACTTCATCGCCTATCTTGGCACCAAATTTGGTGGCTCTAGCTCAAAAAGATATAGGCGTTTCCGATGTGGCGGGGCTTGGGGCGGAATGGGTGGGCGTGGCTCCAAATTTTATGCAGTTTTTTGGTGGTCGCCAGTAGCTATCCTCTTACCACATTTGGTAGCTCTAGTTGTACGGATGTGGGAAATATGTGGATTTATCGATATTCATTTATCGATTTAATCGATTTCACTGCTTTCCAGTAGGCGTAGACACCCAATTTTGACACTTTATCTCTCCCACTTACAAAACAAGAAATTGCCAAAGTTTTAAGTATCTAGCTTTATGGGTGTCCAACAAAATTGCGTTCATACAGTCGGACAGATATTATGACAGGCATTGCCCAAAACCAATATGCTCTTTACCATCGATTTTATCACAAAATTGGCTACATTTAGAGCTGTAAATCTGTCTGAAGCAAAAAAATTATTACCTCTGATGCGGTCCAGTCGATTTTGAGATATCGTGGCACCAATTTTCTTTGTTATTTGCTAAAAAAGTTACGCTCAAAGTTAGACACTCAAATTTGAGTAATTGTATACGTTGTTTTTATAACATACAGTTTTATTAATCAATCAAAACTTTTCGGTCTTATTTCTAAAATTGTTTATCAAGTATAAAACATTCTTAGCTTCTAGACTGCGCATTCTTAAATTTAGAACGTTTTGAAAATTAAAAGTACTTATTTTGAGATTGTTAATTCTCGAATTAAGAAGCCAAATTCTTAGAATTTTAGATCTGGCAAACAGACAATGATAATGAACTTGATTTAAGAACTGACAAACTCAAAATGAAATTGAAGTGAACTTGTAAATAAGATGTAAGATCTTGACTTTTGAGTCTATAAATTCTTGATTTAAGAATTGACAAATTCAAACATACATAAAAATACAAACCAATCCAAGTAATCGTATTTCAAGCAGCCTAGCCGTGTTATACGTTGCGTAGGGTCGTTTGTAATTTTTAAACTGAAATACTCAATTCATCGTCATGAAGGTTCAATCGGGTGAGAAATTGAAGAATTTTATACTTGATTCAAGTATGACAATATTTGATTTGATTATTTGCTGAAACTCAAAGATAGATACATAACGCATCCAAATTACTTTTAAAGCTGCCAATTTATTCCCATGCTTAAACTACAAATGTAAGACATTCGAAACAACCATTACAAATTATCTGTTTGTGCTTTTTTACCGTGACGGGATTTAAACCTTAGATTTCTTGTCCTTGCGTCAAGCCAATTCCAAACACATTTTGACTGGAGTTAATGTTTATCTTAATTTAGCTCAGCTTATTTGGAATTTATATGCCAATTAATGACTTTTAAAAGAGTAAACAATTCACATATAATTCGTTTTAAAAGGCCAAAAAAAAGGTTTTTTTAAAAAGCCTCTGAGATATTCACACGCGACTCGTATTTGAATCAAGAATTCTCGTACTTGATTTCAGTATTTCTGAGGTTATACTTGATAAATGTGCTTTATGTAAGTATTTCCAACTTAGATTGCTGGTTTTAAGTATTTTCGACTTATTTTAATTAATTGAAGGCCACTTCCAAAAAAAATTTGTTCCGAAAACTAAAACTTTCAAAGAAGAATAATGTTTTTTGTTCTTATAGTTAGAACGTTAACTACTTATTAAATTAACAAGTCCGTTTCAGTATTACTATAAAACTTTTTAATGTTGGATAAAGAATTATATTCTTATATTAAGAACGTTTTGTACTTAAATATATGTAAAAAAAAATATTCAAGCACGTTTTAGACTTGTTTTGAAATTTCTTAAGAAAATGTTCACTTAATTCAATGTTTGTGATTAGACCAAGATTTTATAAGATTTCATATGAATCGTATGTATCGTGATTAAATATTTCAAATACGAATCGGGACAGTTCTAGAATAAAATTCTTGTTCCGTAACAATCCTAATGCAATTTATATCCGCATGAATTCAGACAACTTCTTTACTATTTAAATCGAGTAGCAACGGTATCTCCAATAGCCATTCGAAACCAAATCAGGTTAATAAGCAGGTTGCGTTATGATATCTGTTGAATTTAATAGCGAAATGCTAGCACAGTAAAAATCGCAGAATTTACTTTTAGAACATCACATAACGCAGCTTATCTCAAACATTTCACATCGCACAACTGTAACTAACAGTGCTGAAAAAAACAAATTATCGATTGGGATCAACCCTGTAAGTTTAAATGAATAAATGTGAACTCAATCAATTGTTCAATTTGATCACTGCAGTATTTTAGCACGTCGTTTTAACAGAAAAAAAGTTATTCAAGTCGTGCTCTTTTTTAAGTTCTAAGTTTAAAAATAATATAAAATAAAAATGGCGACTATAGCTTTCATTGCGTTAAAAGGGGTGGGAGTCAACGGAGAGCTGCAGCGATCTGAGACCAGAAAATAAGATAGAAAGCAGGAGTTAAAACCCAAAAAAAAACGTTGCCGCAAAGCAACCCTTGCAAATTGTACGCAGCTTTTAGTAAAGTTACCATATACGAGCAGTGTGTACATAGGTTCTCTCGTTGTTCCATGTGGGAGGGGGTTATTAAAATCAACCCCCTGGCCAGACTATCTGCACCCAGATACACATTCAGCGTCAACAGTATTCGTCCAGCCAACTTTCTTTTTTTTTAATCGTATTTATAGTATATTATGGTTTATGGGCCGATAAATTTAACTCATCAGTCCGTTGATCTAGTTTAAGGTTGTCTAACGTATAAATGTAGACGTTTTTATTTAATATTTGTCCTTTAATTCATATCAGAAGTTAGAGTGGAAATACCTGCATTAGTTGTTTTTATACTCAAAAACTGACTTTATTTTGATAATTCGGTAAAAAAAAATGTACGGCCTGTGTTAGATCACACAGGCGCATAGGTTAACCGTAGAATACGTCTGTCCTTGTGCAACAAAAATTATGAAAGTAAACACCGTATTTATATGATTTGAAATTTAAATATATTAAACATATAAAAACTTATAAAAGAAAAATATTACAAGAAAGGAGAGCAAGGAACGCGGCATATCAGCGGGCCTATAAAGCCAGAAATTGACAAAACTTAAACAACGCAACTATAAACAAGTGGAAACGTTGCAGTCGGACGCAACCGACTGCGGCATACTCGATACCAGTATTAAAACCGGTAAAAAGAGGCCTGATTGCAAAGGGGTACGGATGCGGCAGGGGTGTACGCTAACTTAAATATTCTCCGATGCAGATGGGGATGCCACCAGCTATATTCCTTCCAAATTTGGTGACTCTAGCTCAAAGTTTGTAAAATGTAGGGAAAGGGGGGGGGCTGGGGGCGGTATGGGTGGGCGAGGCATCCAAATTTTTGATGCAGATCTTTGTGAAATATCAATTGCTATCTTCATACCAAATTTGGTGACTCTATCTCGAAAATTGTAAAAAAAAGGGGAAAGGGGGGCGAAATGGAGGGCGTGGCTCCAAAACTTTGATGCAGATTTTGGGGGTCGTTGCCAGCTATCTTCCTTCCAAATTTGGTGGCTCTAGCTCCACAACTCTGGAAGATACACTCATTCCCGTTTTTGACGAAGCGTTGTGGTGGATATGGGTGGCTAGGGCAGTATTGGTGGGCGTGGCATCCAAACTTTTGGAGTTTTTAGGGAGTCATCATCACCTATCTTGGCACCAAATTTGGTGGCTATAGCTCAAAAACTGTGGGAGATATAGCCATTTCTGATTTCAAAATGCGGGGGGCTGGGGGCGGAATGGGGGGCGTGGCTCCAAAATTTTTGATGCAGTTTTTTGGGGGTTGCTAATAGCTATTTTCCCACCAAATTTGGTACTTATAGCTGTAAGGATGTGCGAAATATGTGGATTTATCGGTATTGGGTTATCGAATTTATCGATTTGCCAGCCCCCCAGTTATCGTAGAACCCCCATCTTGACACTTTAATTTACTATCCCATAGATAAAGAGAATTGGAAAGTTTCAAGTCTCTAGCTTGAAGGGTGTGGAAAAAACTTGCATACATACGGACGGACAGACAGACAGACGGACAGACACCATGACGGACATTGCACAAACTCAATATACTCTTTACCTTCGGTATCGAGTATAATTATACTATCGATATATGGTACGATGTAATTTATATAAATGTAGCCAGATTATATGCAAGCTTACAACATTAACACTAATACAATGACAAATACACCGATTTGATCTTACTTCTTGTTTATGACATCTTACGTAAGATTCTGTGTATGTATTTGAAACAAGAAAAAATACGTTGGATATGAATAATGTTATCCTTTAATTTGATTTTATTATATTGATCAATATTTAAAAATTAAAACGTTTTAAACAAATTTTTTCGTTAATTTTTTTTATTATTTAAGCATTATTTAACTCATATTAAAGTTGATTTTGAATTAGTTTCAATAAATATATGCCAATGGTCATGTTCAAAGGCATGGTAAAGCAGATGTCAAGCTAGTGCCGGCTGCACCCAATACTATGTATGTCCATGTCCAGTCTCGTGTTACACAAATTAATATGCAAATGAAGACAATTATAGAAAATCCGTTAGAATTTGCAATAAAATGTAGGAAACGGGCGAGAACGCAAGGGGTTGATTGACAAGTTTTTTGTCAAATTCAACAGAAAAAAAAATAACAAATTAAAAATAGGACACGAAGTTCGGAATAGTATGTTTGACCGAACCAAAATGACGGCTGCGCCGGCTTTTAAGTCACTGTGTTGTGCTTTTCTAGTTATTGTCCAGTAACGCGGATTGTTTAAAAACGAGTTTCCTTTCCCAGCGGTCAGTTTGATAACTTGCTCGGGATAGAAACCAGTTGGTCATTTTTAAGTCGCGCCGCGCCGGCATCTACATCTTGGTGCAAGTCGTCTTTGTACAGGCAGGCGCTCAGCAGGAGGAAGGCATCAAGACAAACGGATACTGACCGTTGGTCAAGTTATTCATAAGTACTCATTCTTAAAAAAAAAAAAATACCTTTCTGGCGAACCAACCCCTTTTGTCTACAATTAAAATCAGTACGTGTGACTTTCTATATTGTTTTTCCCAGTCCCAAACGTGCATACCAATCTGCACCACAATTCTTTAAATCCTGTTTTGTGTCTTTTTATTTTAAAATAGAACTCATCGATGCGCCCTTCTATGCGTTACACATTTCTTCGCAAAATTGCAATACTTACCAAGTGCTTAAACTTCAATTTAGAAATCTTTAAAATAAAAAACTGGAACTTTCGAATAAAAGTTTTAGTAAATTTTGTAAAATCGCAGTCCTCGGTTTAAAATGTTCGAATGACTTTTAAAAACAAGTGAAAACGTTGCAGTCGGGCGCAACCCGCTACGTAATACTCAGATAATGTCATACCAAATTTTATGAAGCATTTGCTTTTTTAAACGACGGGGGGCTGTGCGCGGCAGGTATGGCCGTGGCATCCTTATTTTCTATGCAGATCTTAGACATTATTTTACTGTCATCACGAGGTTTACCAACTTTTTATCGCTGTCCCAGCTCCCCCAATCTGTACAATTTTTCTAACACACACATGGACATTTGCAAAGTTTCAAGTTAAATTTCCATGGTATCAGAGCATAAATTATTTTTTAATAATCAAATAGAATCAATTGAAAACGTTGCAGTCGGATGCAACTGACTGATGTATACTGGATACCTGTATTAAAACGAGTATGCCCGGTAATTTGATGCACATCTTGGGGGACATCGCCATGCTAAATTGCCACTAAATTTTGTGAGTATAGCTTACAAACTGTGGGGGATACACGCATTGCCGCGTTTTAAAAGGCGGTGGGAGTCGTCACCAGCCATCTTCCTGCCCAGTTTGATGACTCTAGCTTTAAAACTGAGAGAGATAAACGCATTCCCGTTTTTAACGAGGCGTAGCCTACAAGTTTTTGATGCAGTTTTTTGGGGCATCAAATTTAGTGGCTCTAGCTTAAAAATTCCGAATTCGTAATGCGAAGGATGGGGGGGACTTCATTAGCTATCCTCTTACCATATTCGGCAGCTCTTGCTGTACGGATGTGGGAAAATCCTCCTTTAAAAACCGCTCTCTATAAAAATTCACAAAGCAATGAAAAAAGTTAATAAATAAAAATACCTACACGCATACATGGGATTTTTTATCACATATAAACCGCAACCGATTTTGCGGAAAATCCACACACAACAACCGGTCAATTGGGAAACAAAACATCTATATTAACGTGTGATTAATTCAATTAGCAGTTGAATTAAAAGCAAAAAAAAAAAGTGCCCAAACCTTTTTCTTTTTTGTTCTCACTGCCAGTTTAAAAAAATAGCATTCCATTTTTTTCAATTTGCTCTCTTCAATGAAAACCGTTAGCTTCTGTTTCGACCAAGCTTCGACCAAAAGCCTTTGCAAAACAGCCAGCCCCATAACGAGCCGTTAAATGGTCGTGTGCCAAATGTCGACGCGCAGTTTATGAGATAATTGTTGGCCAGATGTGCGGCTTTTGCTGTGGTCCTCATGGCCAAGAGTGACGTTCGCTTTCCGTTAGGCAAGGGCCCCTTTGGGAAAAAATAAGCGCCAAAAAAAATACTGCCATAACCGTGTCAGAAAAAAATGCTATAATGGATACAAAGTGTTCGACAAAAAACAAGTAACCAAAATAAATGAACAAAAAAATAAAACCAACACGTCAATGTGGTGAATGCACGGGAATGACATAGGGTTATGGACGTAATGCCAACAACCTGTTGGCAACCACGTTTTTTTTCTTTCTGTTTTTTACCAAAGTTTAATGGGTATATCTTGCAAATGTAAAAATAAAGCTGGTAAATTTGAAACTGTTAGAACAAACGTTTTGCACGCAAAGGATTTAAGTAAAATAATGCCAATTCATCAAGAAAATAAGAACATACGGAGACGATGTGCACACGACGAACATTTATTAAAGAGAGCGCTAATTATTGAGGTTTACAATGTAAGCTAATCGATAGCTTTATAGCTTGACAAACATTTCCAGGGATGATTTAAATAGTACTTAGAGTTGTCAAATGTAATTATCGAACTTGCAAACTTTAACAAAAATTTAATATCAGATTTAAATTGAATTTTTATATAAAACTTTTTCTATACTAATTTTATAAAGAGGAAAGATTTGATTTTTTGTTTGTTTGTTGTTTGAAATGAATAGGCTCCGAAACTACTGGACCGATTTAAATAACTCTTTCGCGTTTGGCAAGCTACACTGTTCCCGAGTTTAATTCTCAAAAAAATTATGGATGCTTACAAAAACCTGAATAATCTAACCCAGGGTGTAAAAAAAAATAATAAAAAACTTCCTTGAATCGCGTGCGCTGCGAAAACAATTAATGATAGAACAAAATGATGTGCTACAATTTTTTAGGACACATCACTATCTATAAAAAAAATGTCACTACAGAATGTCTCTATCTTTTATAGTTACGTCACAATAAGTGTCCTTTTATTTAAAAAAAAACACATAATTTGGAGCGCTCCGAGATTGGACTGCTGGAATTATGTATGCTTATGCAGCTGCGTATAAAATTTAGTAGACACTGGTGGCCAAAATATTTATAACACTTGGCAATAAATAATAATTTAAAAAAATAAAAATTCGCATATCTTATTGCGGTTTTAGCTCTTTTTTTATTGGAGAATATTCGATCTGACATTGTTTTCTGTTTGAACGTAGTATTTTTATTTTTTTATTTATGCAGTATTTGAAGAGCTTAAAATTATTGGCCGGAATGTAAGCTAAATAATAAGTTTTCAATTGACAAAAGTATTAAATATACTTTTCTTTCAAGTACGAAAACTTATTTTTTCCTTATCTATACCTATAAAATGGTTTGTCCCGAATCATTGGCAATCAACATAGAGCCCAAACAATAAGAGATAACAAGTTGAAACTTTTACGAAAATTTTCTTATGTGCTGAAACTTTCAGCCTGAAAGTGAGCACTAAGAAAGGGTTTTGGAAAATTACAGCCCATAGGGAAAGTAATTTTAATATCGTCTTATCGGGCTGAAACTCAATTTGACAGTTAAGCAAGTAATTCGACACCTTTTCACTTTGTTTCTTAATTCTATGGAAAGCCACACTAATTTTAGCGAAGCAGGACAGTAACTTTTTTTGGATAACTAATTTAATGGCGGCGTAGCAAAGCCCGGCGGGTACCATGTTAGTATTTTATATTTTTAACTTTGTTTTCATTTGAATAAATATTATATCGACCGTTTCTATAGTTGACTAGCTGACCCAGTGCGCGTTGCTGCACCCAAAAACTCATATCTATTTAGAGTTTTGAAAACCCTTCAATTGACTTTTCCATCGGAAATGTCAGAGTTCGGTCTATTGCTTTGAAGCCGATATTCTCTTCGCTCGCTTGTTTCTGTATCTCTAGTTGTTGATGCGTTGATGCGTTGTTGTATTCTCGTTGATCGTCTGTTTCACCTCTCAAATGTTCACTTGATTAATTTGCTTTCGTTATTTTTCTACCGATTGATGACTTTTTTGGACGCATTTCGAGCAATTTACAATATTCAATTTTAAAAACTCTTTAACTGTTTAAATACTCGTCACGTTATAATGACAGATAAGACAAATCCACACACAAACATCCACACATAACAAACAAATAAAAAACGGTAAAATACAGTCTACCTAGTGTTTCAATATAATATATAGAGTGGCCGACTTCAGTCTAAACCTAGAAACATTTTACTTGAAACAAATATTTCTATTCTACCAAACCTTATTAAGCAAATTCAATCAATCAGATCAATTGTGGGTGGACCATTGGAAGGGTTATTTTTTTTTTAAATTGTGGAAACTTATGATTTACAAAAAGAACCCAAAAATAAATGATACATAGTAAAATGTTAAATTTATATTCGTTATAAGGTTGAATGGATTTATGCACAAATTTTCATATAAATAAACATAATGTTTGCATTGGGAACAAAAAATTGTCAATTTCTCGAATTTTTCGGGGGGTTTTCCCAAAACTTTCATTCGTAAAAACCTTCGTCTGGCAATAAATTACAACTGGTAACTAAAACACATTAGACCTGCATCGGACCAGCACACATTTTCACACCATTTTTAAATTGATAAGATTAATTTGTGACGTCGCGTCGTGTCGGATTAAAAGCATTTACTAGCAATGCATCATTCGTTTAGTTTAAAGACCAAAAAAATTAATATGCTCTAAAATAGCAACAAATTTACTATGAGGATTGCATCGGACACTGCAAAATGAATATGCTCTTCTATCTAGGCTTTTGATTTATTTTTTCTGGTCTGGTCTACAAAATACTCTGATGCCGATTTGGACAATCAACTTGGGTGAAGTGACCTCAAAGTACCTAATGTTCACGGAAGCTATTCAACTAAAGGCCATCCCCTTAACCCAATCTTGCACTTTAAGTTATTTTATTCGTCTTTGCTATATCCAAAACGAGCAAAAATTCTTGAATTTAATGTAAATGCAAAAGTCACTCGAAAAATTAAGGTACTGTCAAGACAAATTATATATCACATATACACAATAATATATAAACAAATCAACCGATTTGCAAAAAAAAAAAAACAATTTTCCCTTACTAAACTAAACCAATAACCCACAAAATAATAATAAATGAATAAGATTTATTTTATTTGATGTTTATTTTTTGCGATGTTAATATCATCATAGTGAAGGCAAAGATTTAGTTGTTAATTAATGTCTCTGGTTATCTCTTTACAAAATTATCACCAAATTAAAAATGTGTGTCAGTTGATAAGAATTTTGCATTCTAAAGAAAAATGTTATTCCTAGATTTTTCTTTTTTTACAACAGCCATTTTGTTTTTGGTTGAGTTTTTAGCTAAAGCCGAATGCACTTTAGCATCAAAATAAATAATTGTTTATAGAACAACAAAGAAAGCTTGCTTGTTAGTTTATAAATAAATAGATGCTCGCTTCAACAAAACAAAAGGGAGGCCAATTTTCCAAAGAGCGCATTAAGACTAACCGACTCAGTCCTTGTGCACTCTTTAGTCCTTAACATTTGTTTGCAAACACATGTGATATATATGTACATATGTATAAACTTGATATTTTCGTATAAGAGCACGCTGCTCAAGTTTTGAATGCAAACATCCCACCACCACACATGTGGTGAAATTCACCACAACGGTTTTGAGGCGCAAAAATGAGAGAGAGAGAGAGAGAGAGAGAGAGCTTTTCAACACACGCGTCTGTTGATAAAATATGCTTATGTAGTTTATTAAATGTATGTACATACTTATGTATGTATGTAGAGATTTTTGGGTAAGTATTATGTGTCAAATTGGACAGCAGACACGTGCAAAAATGCGCTTCGTGAGTCTTTTTTTTTTAGAAATCACAAATAACCCAAACAAATATTAAAGTTTTATTACCTCGACAAATATGTTTGATATTTATTAATTTATATTAACAATATTTATATTTATTCAACTTTTACTCCTTAACCGCCCCTTCCTGCATCATATTTGACATCAACCTCATCGTCAATTATCTACATAAGAATTTATAGGGAACCTGTATACCCCCCTCTCCTATTGATAAAAAATTTGAAGATTTTAAGTTGATATCTCTATTTTCCGTCTGAATTGGCATAAACTCAATTGTAGCGTAAATTTTTAATTTTGATATAAAAATAAGCTGAAACTCTGTGTGCCAATAGCGGGGTATTTATTTTTTTATTGTTTATTGTTTATATATTGAACTTTATATATGTACATATGTATATGCGTATTGTAATTTGTCTAATAAACTCACCTGCAACTCTTTTTGGCTTGGTCGGATGCGCCTTTGCTAAGTTCAAGGTTAAAATTAACGCATTCATATCCAAATTTCCAGTCTTATTAGCTAATCACTTAAACTGCAAAATGAAATAAAAGAAATATATATACTATTAACCAAAAGGTTTGAAAGATTTGGGTGCAATCGAGTAGAACTGATCTACATTTAAATGAATAGAGAAATAACAAGTAAGAAGGCTCTGGTCGGGAGAGCCCGACTAGAAGATACCCTGAACCCAGTTGCAATTAATATATTAAATTTATATAAGATTTTGGTATACTGACTTAACTTCAATCGATTAAATTCGATATCTCCGGTAATTTTCAGAAAAGTTCTATCGTTACCCATTATTTGAACGCTCATTTTTACATTTTCCAAATTCGATATTTTTTGTTATCGATTGCATGTTTATATCGGAAACCAGAATAGCTATCGATAATTTGAAACAAACCTGTTCTGCTCATGGTATAGGAGAACTTATATACAAAATCTGAAGTCTCTAGCTCTTGTAGTCTCTGAGATCCACGCGTTCATACAGACGGACATGGCTATATCGTCTCGGCTGTTGATGCTGATCAAGAATATATATACTTTATGGGGTTGGAGATGCTTCCTTCTGCCTGTTATATACTTTTGCACAAAACCATTATACCCTTTTTTACCCATTTTATGGGTTAAGGGTATAAAAATATAGATTTCTTAAATCAAAGGCGCTTTCAAAAAGTCTTGAAATGACCTACTCTTCTAAGTTTTTTTAAACATAAACACATTTGTCAAAAAATTAATTAAATTTAATTTGTTCATGCAGCCAAAATACCAATTTACTCACTATGATATTAATTATTAAATTATTTGTATTTATCAGCTTGTTTGTTCCTCATAGTATTTTCGTTCGACTTTCTTAATTAAACCGCAAAACTTTTCTGCTGCGCTTCCTTAAATGCTGTTTCCTTTGCCTGCATTTGCCCGGATGCAACTTAACTATAGTCAGATCTACCAAAGTCTGTGTCCGCGTCCGTAAAACTCTTTGAGCCTACAACTACACAAATTTGTTAATACCCTTAGCCCATTGAAATTGGGTATATTGGTTTTTGTGCAAATGTATTGTATATATAATAGGCACATGGATGTGTCTCCGACTCCATGAAGTATATATGTATGTACAAATATTCAGAGCATGTTTCAAACAATCGCACATTTTCTCGGTTCCCGATAACATGTATAGTATCAATAACAATAAAAACTTGAATTCGAAGCAACCTTTATAAAATGACTTTGAAATATTCGCATAATATTGGATCAGGGTGTCTTCAAGTCAAGCCTACTCGACTGGAGCCTTGGTCTATAACACTTTTATCATTTTTGTTGCTTTCGTGTTGTAGAGACAAATGCAGTGCCATAGTAACATTGCATTAATGTTTGTGTTTTCGTTACACATATCATATATTTAAAGTATTAAGCTTTTGCTTTAAATTACCAAGTATTTATTTGCATACTGCGATCCAAGTTCCAGCTTTATGAGTTATGAGCCACTTTTTTAATATTTTTTGATAAACATTTGATACAATAATTCATTTTAATTTAAAAATAGATATTAATTGGATTTTTGCACGAATTAACTTTTTGTATGGGAAAGCAAAATTCAAGCCCAACAATCAATGCCTGAAACGATGACATAAAAACAATGTTGCTGCTTTGATTTTGCTATGCATTCTGTGTGCCAAAAACATGTAACACATAAAAAATGGGGTAAAATTTCAAATTGAAGCATGTTGAAAAACAACGCTGAAAAAAACACTTGTACAGCATTTTAGTTATTTTTTTTTTTTTTTTTTTTTTTTTTTTTTCTCTTTTTTTTTATCCAAAAGCAACAGGCTTTAGGCAAGTAGAGATGTGTGTGTGTTTATTTTTTTCAGATTCATTTTCACCATTAACCGGTGCCGATTCGTTTGGGAATGGGATTGGGGGCCCGGCGGCTTGGGTCCAGGTTCGACCAAAAAATCGCTTCTGGCCGCATGTTAATTAACATGACTTTGTGGTTCAAGTGCCGTGTGGATGTAGCCCCGTGGCCAGCAGAGTACAGGTTCGTGGTGCCGCACAATATTTGTCCAACAACATACTAATGTGTTTGTTTATATGCCAAAGTGACCAAAACCCATTCTCCCACTTACACGCTGCCAATGTGAGAATAAAAACAATTTAAAAGGCGGCAAATCGCGGCAATTATGTGTCCTGATCCCCTTGGGAATTTGCAGGAGCGTTTTTTATTTTTTGCATATGTTTTTTCTGTTTTACTTAAAGGTATTATTTTTTTTTTTATGGTGAAGGTTTTAAACCATTTTTTTATTATTCTTAATAAATAAAATCGGATTTTGTTTGGCAAAAAAAAAATATTTGTAATTGCTTTGCGGCTTTTTGACTTTAAATCGGTTTATGGGCAATGTGTGAATAATATATATGTATGCCTGTGTATGTATGTACATATAAAAGCCACAATTAATATCCCACACTGACAGCCGCGGCATTGTTAAAGTGGTGGTGCAGCTGCTGGCTCGTAGGTGTCGCTATCGAAAAGTACGAAGGGAAATTTTTGTTGAAATTCTCTTGCAGCGCTCTCTTTTAGCAAAGTTTCAGCTCACTGCTTACCACCTTTGCAGAGAAAATACCCCACCATTCAATACACAAATTGAGCAATGTATTTTTTTACCAATAAAGTATTGTATATATGCAGCTTTCAAAATAAAAATTTTACAAAAATAAACCTTTTGAAAATATTATTTTTTTATTAAAGATTACTTCTGTAAATTTGTTTTAACAATTCAAAATATTTTCTATTCACTTGCTACTAAACGAGAAAAATGTAATTTTATTTTTGGGATACTTTTTTAATTAAGAAATAAATTAATTATATTAACAGGATTTTCAAATTTTTATTTCTGCCTAATATAAGTCGGCGGTTAACAAAGTTTTACTAATTGTTCTTTTTTTTTAAATAAAAGCTATTAGTGGAATTACAAATTTAGTTAGGCTTTTAAAACAAGTGTCAATAGCTCCCAAGAGAATCATCCAATGAAATAAGACATGTTTATAAACTGTCCGATATGGTCTTAAACATTATGGTTTCAAACATCTATAAAAGATTTCAAGTACAGCTAAAGCTGATATATATATCAACTTTGTGTTCACAACTTTGTGTTCACACTGTGACCCAAATGAAACCGAGTAATATCTTTCAGTAAGCATACATAAATATGTACATAGTATGTTCATGTTTAAATGTCTGTATCTTGTTAACGCTTAAATGGTGGTTTTAAATAGACAGCGAGCGGCACCTTTATTTATATTTACTCACTTTTCAATAAAATCGTTGTCAATTTTCCTATTAATCGAAAGGCAAATAACCCACCAACCCAATTCATAGGCAGAATACCCATGTCAATATTCAAGTCAAACATTAAATGCATAATAAATATTAATGTATGTGTTTTGTTCTATAACTTTCCTTCTTATCAATGCACTGCGACCAAAGAGTCTGTTTTAAAAATAAAAATTCGGTGATTGTATTAATTTAGAAATAATTATTTAACGGGGCTGTCACACAATAATTTATAAAAATGACTTTGTTACTTGGATTCCGATTACCCTCCACCACTAAACTTAACAGTTTTTATCTATTTTTATGGCTCAGAGCCATTGAATTGATGAAAAACAATATAGAAACGATCAAAAAAAAATCAAGAATTTTATTTTAAATAACTTGTACATAATATCTTGAAAATTCTTTTAAACACTATGTAAACAAACTCAGATTATTTTTATAAATTTTTCTAAAATCCAAAATGTTTAAAATTTGTGTCAATTTGATCGATTAGGTTAAGAAAACAATTACAAATGCAGGATACCTACCTAATGTGAGTTGATCACTTTTCATTCAGAATAAAGTAAGTAAAAATTGAAATTTATTATTACACAACCTGTGGACAGAAAAGTTTTTAATTTGCTTTTCCTCTTTCTTACCCAAATACTTCAATTACTTTACAGAACGCTTTAACCCTTTGACCACAGCCGCGTTTTGCTCAACTTTCGACAGCCTTCAAACCTGATTTACAGTTAAAAAACTTTAGATTGCTTTCTTGTGCAAATCTTTTATTTTATATTTTTTCAAAGGCAACCCCGCGAGAGACTAAAAAAAAAGAAATTTTTATTAAATAACAAACTTGACTGTTTGGCTGTCACATACATACATACATAAGTATCTGAAATCAAGCTTTGCGAGTGATTTGTATTCTTAACTAGATATCATGCTCCACGATTTGGTGTACTTCGAAATTTATTATATATGGAATATTAATGAACCTACCCAAAGGTTATTAAATATTTCATTTACAATTTAAAGTACAACAATAAAAAATACCTACAATAATAGAATTAATTGTACAACATTAACAAAATATTAAAACAAAAATCTAGTTAAAAAAGTTTTAAAAAGTGAAATGAATGAAACTAATAAAAACGTATACTATACGTTTAAGAGAAATATTAAAAACATCTATTCTACGTTCAGTGGATATATTAACCATTATAAAAGAAGGGAAGAGGAATTCGATTTTAAAAAACGCAGTTGTTGCAAAAATAAATAAAAATAGTATTGTCCTATTTTACTGCGAATGAGCGAACCGAGTTAATATTCTAAAAAACAATGCTAACAAAGTTAACTTAATCGAAATCGAAAGTATTGCGATTAAGCTTCGTTACATTTTCCAAGTGAATACAGAACATTGTCAAATGAATCCTCCTTTTGTAAGGTGCATGGCAAAGTTACACAAAAAAAAAAAAAAAAAAAATTATAAAGACTGTGGTCATGATAGAAGGTAGGTGTGCAACTGTTGTCTGCACAAAGAACTTTATCATGTATTCTAGTTACCGTTACCATTACCTTACAGATGGGAGATGGGGTGAAAAAAAGAAAAAACTGTGTTTGAAGAGGGGGAAAGAGAACGAGAAGGGAACAGAGAGCAAGAGTCAATCGGAAGCAGCAGAAGCAGCAGCAACAGCAGCCGACGCGCCGGTCAGCCGTTGAGCGTTTTTACCGTTTTTACGGTAGAATGCTTGCCGCGACCGCGTAAACGTTTTGTACTCTGTTATTAAATATGTATGCACATGAACACAGAGATACACACACTGTGCGTTTGTGTGTTTGTCTGTTTTTGAGAGAGTTTTGTAATGGGAAAAAGTGCGTGAAAGGGTTACCACCGCGTCCCGTTCCAACATAAGAACTGGCATTGCAATCCACTTACTAAAAAGGAAGGGTTTCGCATTGTAATTTATATTATTATTTTGAGTAAGCTACAAAAAAAAAAAAAAAATAAAAAAAAACTGACACATATACATAGTTAAGTGGCTTTCTGGCCACTTTTTAGTTTTTGTTTTTATTTGATATACAACTGTACTGTTCCCCAGCCTTGTGTATCTTGCAAAGAACTGCACACTTGTGGTTTGTTTTGGAAGTGCTCGCACTGCAGTTAACTTTACCTGAACCACTTTGTGACTTAATTTCAAATGGAACACTAGGCCAGCCTGAAAATACGGTAACAGATGCAGCTTAGCATCTTTGGATTTTAAACTGGATGCGTATAAAGATCTGTTTGTTCCTTATTGTTGTAAAATATCCTTGTGAAGCGCATTCATTTTATTTTAGGTTTTTCGGTTTTTTCATGTCAATCATGCCAGTTGCGGCACCATTAAAGAAGACTTCAACCTTGCCGCGCCTTTTCGGGCAATTAAACATTTTAGCAAAGAAACTCCAAGTAACAAGTCGATAAAGCTCTGCGAGGGGATACCCTCAGTGAAACTAAACGAAAATATATTGCTGACAAAAGGCCGACAATGGAACCATTTCTGTTCACACGAATCAAAAATATCACATTCCTTTCAGCTTCTTTTCGCTTGCATTAAACGGTACACTTTTTCTTTATATTGACAACTTTTAAACACAAATTAAAAATTATTCAATTTAAAATAAGCTAGTAAAAATAAATTTAAATCTTAAATTATAAAGAGCTATTATTCTAGAAAATTTAAAATAAAAACTATTGGTGCAACATTTATTGTGTGTGGATTGGGAGAAAACCCAAACAAAAACAAGTAAATCAAAAAAAATTTTGAAGACATGCTTTTATACGCTTTCTTGCATACATTTGTAATCGAGATTTTTTATCATCATCCATGCAATACATAAATACAGTCGGGAGAGCCCGACTAGAAGATACCCTGAACCCAGTTGCAATAAATAAATTAAATTTATATAAAACTTTGGTATACTGACTTAGCTTCAATCGATTAAGCTCGATATCTCCGGTGTTTCTTAACCGATTTGGACGAAATTTTCAGAAAAGTTTTATCGTTACCCATTACTTCAAACCTTATTTTTAGATTTTCCAAATTCGATATTTTTTGTTATCGATTCCATGTGTATATCGGAAACCAGAATAGTTATCGATAATTTGAAGCAAATTTGTTCTGCTCATGGTATAGGAGAACTTATATACAAAATCTGAAGTCTCTAGCTCTTGTAGTCTCTGAGATCGACGCGTTCATACAGACAGACAGACAGACGGACAGACGGACATGGCTATATCGTCTCGGCTGTTGATGCTGATCAAGAATATATATACTTTATGGGGTCGGAGATGCTTCCTTCTGCCTGTTACATACTTTTGCACAAAACCATTATACCCTTATTTACCCATTTTATGGGTTAAGGGTATAAAAAGTATGTCTCGGTCGGAGCTCGAACCCACGATCTTCGACCTGTGAAGCTGCAGGCTTCCCTTCATGCCACCTAAGCTTGTCATATTTGACAGTCAAATTAGTAAGTTAAGCAGAAGGGAAAACTGTTTTTCGTGGTTTTTACATGATATTACATATTTTAGCGTGCCAAACATGTATTGTCATCTGAAACACATCTTTGGTGAAAATTTCAGAGCTCTAGGTAGTCGGGAACTTGGTGAAAATTTAATTACAAGATTCCGGTACAAACATACAGACAGACAAGTCAAGTTAAATAAAAGCATGTAAAAAACCCCAATCAGACCAGCAGCATGATTGCCCGATGCAGATCTATGTGGCATGTCACCAGCTATCTTCCTGCACACAATCTCGTTTTTAACGAGGCGGTGGGGCGTATTGGGCAGATGAAGTGAGCGTTGCAGTATTTTGGAAGACGTAATTACATATCCTGGCAACAAATTTTGTGGTTCTAGCTCAAAAACTGTGGAAGATATGGGCGTTTCCAATTTCAAAATACTTGCGGGGAGGGGGGGGGACGTATTGGGTGGACTTGGCTCCAAAACATTTTGTGATGCAGTTTTTTGGGAGACACCAGTTACTATCTCCTCACCAAATTTGGTAACTCTTGCTGTTCGCAAGTGGAACATTTATCGATTATTTGTGTATGTGTGGGTATGTGTCTGTGTGTGGGCCATTTGAGGCATTCCTGGACTTTGTTTTTATTATAATCCTTCTATGGTTCAAATCCTTCTAATTTTTTTTTTCCAATGAAGGAGGACGAAAAGTTACGAATAGTCATAAGATTTCGAGTAATTTCAAGTTAACGTTTTAAACTAGAATCGTATGACAGTGTCCACAGTACGCAAACGTTTTCGCCACGAATACTCCAGACCTAACCTCAGCGAACCCGCTAACAACTTGCGCTTGGCAACGTTTTTTTCCTTTTTATCACTCCAATTTTTTTGTTTATTCAGCTTCTGTTCCAACAAAATTAAATTTTAAATTGTTGTGCGCTCTACACTCAGTAAGAAAGCGTCAGTCCGGCATCGCAATACCCGTAGCCCATAACCCATTACCCATTACCCAAACATCCAACACCCATTCCAATCGCCACGCAGCAGCGCACATCCGGGCACCTCCTTAGGCCTGGTAGCAAGCACTGGTCGACGTCGTAGCACACTCTCGGGTCTCTTTCCCTCAATTAAATTGTATTTGCGCAGGATCTTTGTGTGCCTCTTTCTTTTTTCGCATCTTTTGCTATCACCATCACCACCCACCCCATACATAATCGCACCCAAACGAAGCGTGGCCTTCGCTATCCGTCAACACTGTGTGGCGGCGGAAGGAAAGCGCCATACTAAAATCAAGACACAAAACAAAAAAAAAAGCCTACCAAAAAATGGACAGCTACAACTGAAGATGGCGACTGGGTGGGCTCGGTGGTCGGGGGCGTTGGTTCTGAACGAGTTCAAAAGCAAGAAATAAAATAAAGAGAAATAAAAAGTGCGGTTCGGGCGACTCGGGCTCGGCTGGCGATGTTCGACCGCCAGTTTTGTTCATTCACACAAACAAACAAACAAACATACATACAAACAAACATATATAAAATGGCAACGTTTTCACTTTTCTTTCACACTTCCTCCACCCGCATATTTCTTAATAAGAATAAGAATTTTTTATGTTGAGTTTCTTTGCTCACTTTGCTGCCTTTTTCTCCCTTTCTTGACATCCCGTTTTATTGAATCGTTTTAAACTCATCTTTCACTGTCCCATGGACAGTTACAGTTCCACCCATTCACCCACAAAAAATAAATATACAAAAAAAAAGTATAAGCAATCCTTCGCCAGCCAACAACCCAACTGCACATCCTCCATTCGCCCACACCCATCTCCACCCAACACACTTCTTGGTTATATTGTTGCTTAACTTTTTGGGTTTTCTGCTTTGCTGTTGTTGCTGCTGCTGCTCTACGCCAAATGATTGATTATATTTTTACTTTACGAAAGAACTTATAATACTACAAAAAAGAGGAAAAAATAGAATAGATTACATATACAAATGTGACGGAGTGAGACAATTGCAACAACAAAAAAACCTTAAATAAACAAACAGGCGAGAGCTTTTCACCAAGAACCATTGAGACCTAAATATACATTCATACATACAGACAGATACAATTAACTTTTCAGTTTATAATGTGGCTCATACCTGAGATTTCGTGCAGATATCAAAATGAATTTAAGCGCCATATTCTTTATTATATTTATTACACATAGTTAATTCAAAAAGCAACTAAACCATCCAAAGCATTTGAACTTAAAAAATAAAAAAACTTAAACTTTAATTTAAATTTAGAGGAATTCCCTATTCTATAGAAAGCAGTGATAGTGAAGAACCTATTAAACTTACTGCAAATTTAATTCAAGAAGGACTTCAACCTTCAAACGATCCCAACGTCGAAAGAGCCGCACAGTTCCAACGTTAACTGAATTCTTGTTCTATAAGGTAGCAACAATTTGCCAGCAACGGCTCATAACAGAGTTCACTGTTAAAAATGTAGATGCCGAACGAGCAAGAGAAAGTCCAGTTCAAAATTATACCAGCGAAGCAAGCGAATGCGAGTAACTGATGATGACAGCAATTAAGTTTATGTTCCTGAATTTATGATAATCATTTTAACTTTTTCTTTCCTTTAAAATTGAATAACCTATTCTTTTTGTTAATATCAATTTAATAACAAAGAAGAAAAATTATTATTTAACATATGTATTTCATTCTTAGGAAAGAAGTATTTGTGCATTTCTTATAGTTCTTAACATTTTGTGTTACGTTCAAACTGTTATCCGATTTGAATAATTAATGTGCTTTCCTTTCCGTTTGCCTCCAATAAACATTGATACTTGTTTTTCACTGATATTAATAGGTTTAGATAGGTTATAAGTACATTTTTGTCGATATGCTTGCAACTTACAGTCATTTGCGACTTTTCTCATGATGCATGCACCAAATTAGGTATCAGCTACTTTATAAGTTTCAAATTTAGGATCACAGTTAAGAAAGTATGAATAAGTTATTAAAAGGAATAAAAGCAGAAGATGCTTTGCTTTGCGCGTTTGGGAATCAAACAAAACAAAATTAAACCCTTGTTGGCTTTGTACATATATGTACATACATATGAACATTTGTACATTTGTATATGTAAATATGCGCTCAACGATCATTTTTCTATTAATAAGCCGCTAGGACTCGGGCTCAGGACAGACAGTTTGGACAGGACAACCGTTATGCAAATTAGTAGGACAACACCAGCTGTCGGCTATCTAACTTAGATCCCAAACGAGTTCAAATGACCGAAAATCAATGTCCAACCCTTGCTCACTTTTGTTGTGCACTACCTGTTCTATATATGTACATATCTACATTTACCCAAAAGTTCAGTTTATGTCCCATTTTTTAAATACCCTCTAAACTACAAGTTTGGTATACGTACTCGTAGTAAAGTTTATTTTTTTTTTTTTGAACAGGCAAAATACCTTATAAAGTACATGAAAAATTTCTAAATTTGGCTTAAGTCAATAGCATTTTATTTCTAAAATATCTAAGGCTTAAGATTGCTTTGATATCGATACCAATAGAAACCTTTACTTTAAAAGGCAGGTCTGATTAGGGTTTATTTTTTCTTTTTTTTCCAATCCCAAAGGGAACAAATGTTGCCTTTGCCAGAAAATTTTAAAAACATTTTGAAATTCATTTCAGATTTAATTTAACTTTTAACTTTACTCATTAATATAATATTTTATTTTGAATTTTGTAATTTTAATAGGGTAATCAGGGTATCTCCTATTTGTTATTTGTCAATTAGTGCATTAACAGACGGCAAGCGAGCTTCAGAGCAGAGAGGGACAGAGAGAAAGAGAGATCGGTCTGGTCAAAGGCACTGTAAAACTATGCAAATCACAGCCGCAACGTGCAACATCTGCGTCAGCGTCAAATTGATACGCACACACACACTCACACACACACACACACACATACACTTGAGAAGATGAAATATGAAAACAAAATATATTTTTTTTTTTTGCAGGCTGCGCGCGTCTGCGTAATGATAATTTGGGGGCTGCTGGCTGGATGTCATGCCCCTTTAGCTTTAGGGTTGACCACCGTTCTGACTACTCAACGGCAAGGCAAAGGGGTTGTTGCAGCGTAACAAAAAACCCTAGAAGCAGGACGCGCAAGCGCCTGCTAAATCGTATCGTGTGCTGTCCATTGGCAACAAAACAAAAAACAAAACAGTAAAGAAGCGTTATAACGCGAAGTGCTCGCCAGATGCTCTAGCCACAGCGCAACAACTGCAGCAGGGCGGATGTCAGACAACAGGACACACACACACACCCAGATAAACAGGTAAACAGCAGTACCAGAGGTGCCGTTAAACGATTTACTTACACGTACGAATTCAGTTCATGGGACCCTTCTTCTTATTGATCTTGGCTTCAAGTCAACCCTGCGTACTGTGTATTGCGACCAAAAAATGTCTATAGAATGATCCTTCTACAGACGGAATCAAATTGAACGAGAAAAGTTAAGAAAAGTCATTAAATCATACAATAAAACAAATTCAAATAAAAAAGGTATGGCTGCAAAACACTTCCTGCTAAATTACTAGGTTAAATTAATGAAATATAAATTTCAAATAAAATTATAATAAAAAGCTAAAGTTATTAACAAAAATAGGTAAACGCTGACTTGAAAATTATTGTATTGTCGTCGAAATAAGTTTATTAAAAAGTAAATTGTAAAATTCAGTAAAATCGACAAACAGGTAAAACTAATAAAAACGTGTTAAAAACGGATTCGAATTAAATGCAAAATGAACAAATTGATGTAAAAGCAAGGACATGCCACCGTCGCGGCGGTCGTTAAACGCAGGCTGTGTTTTTTGTTTGTTTTTTAAAAACTTGTTTTCACTTGTTTTGTTTTCTTACAGATACGGATACAGATACAGATACATCTGTGTTGAATTTATGCATTTGCCGAACCGCGAAACATTTCGCAATTGCTTCCTTAACGATCGATCTCGACTCCCGCTGCTGGGTTAGTAGAGTAGTATGCCATCTGCTCGATCGCACATTGAGATCGGTTAGCGATAGCTTAGGGCTACGATGTCCCCGATTCCCCCCTATCAGCTGTCAAGAATGTAAAGTACATTCCCATTACCACTAACAAAAAAACTAACAAGCAGGAACGAAGAAGCTACACTGCAAAAAAAGTTGATTTAAATATGAAATTGGCTAATAATATATGTACATATTTAATTATTTATATTTTAGGCCGTTTTTAAAAACTTATGAGAACTCACTTATAAAAATCACTTTGGTTCTCTCTCTCTCTCTCTCTCTCTCTCTATATATATATATTTCTGTGATTATATCAAAAAGTAGATTATATTGTTTTTGTGTAAATCGGAAACGGATTGAGTTATAGATTATTTAGGGTTGCTTATGTTCCAAATCTGTATCTACTCGTAGCTCTACCGAGATAGACGCTTTTATACATACAGACGGACAAACGGCTAGCTAATCAAGCTAATCATTATACCCTTTTTAACCATATTCAATGGGTTTTGCGTTTAAAAAAAATATATGTTGCTATTATCGTATCAATAAAAAACTTACAATTCAAAACAAAAAATGATTTCTTGAAAATTACAAAACTATTTATTTGTATTTTTTATTTTTTTTAATTAATAATTATCATTCAAAATTAAAAACGGTAATATTACTTTGTGTTCAAATTGAAATGCTATCAAAAAAATGGGCAATACATTTTTGAATACTTCAAATCGTCGTGTTCATTCCCATATACAAATACAGTGCACCCTCGGTTAAGCACATTTCGTATAACGAACACATTTTTTTGGGAAAAAAGTTTCGCTTAACGAACGAAGTTTCGCATAACCAACAACGAAAAAATCTGTTTTATTGAGACATAATGAAAAAAGGGAACGAGAAAGCTCACTCAACTCTGTTCTTGATCAATGAGTGGAATGCTTAAAGCAACGACAGTTTTTTTCGTTTTCTTTTTGCTCGTGTCTGCCAAAGACCGTTTTGGTGAGCACAAACGTCCAGTGTATTCTGCGTATGTATGCGTGATTTTTGCTTTTTTATGAGTATGTATATATAACTAGTTTTACAGCATCTAGTAAATGTTTACAGAAAGACACTTTGTTATATGTTGAGAGTTATTTGCGGGCTCTGATTGCATGAAAAATTTCAGTTGGTGTCAATAAAAGTTCAAATTCAAACATACATATTAGAGTGTATTTTTTTCGAGCTGGAACGCATTGTTTTATTTTACATTGATTTTGTATATGGGAATAATGGTTTTGCTTAACGAACTTTTTGTGTAACGAACAAGATGCTCGAACCAATTATGTACGTTAACCGAGGGTCCACTGTAATACTATACATATGTACATAAATGTGTTCATATATACAAATGTGAATCGAAATGACGTTTAAAGGGGTAATTTTAATGAACAGAGACGAAGAGAAAGGACCTCGGAGTGTGTTAACAATTGCACACGCACATGCATACATACATATGTATGTATGTACATATATATTAATTCATAGAGGAAAAACATATATTTAACATATGTACATACATATTTGTACATACAAACAATTCAGAAATACAGAATATAAACAGAAATCATAGATAATGGTTAATGCATACTTATCCATGTCCAGCAGAATGTCCATCTGGCTCTTTTATATAAACACGTACACATACACATGTACATATACTATATACATGAACGAGTGTATGCATGTACCGTTGTAAATGTGCCTAGCCTCCACTCTGCAATGCAACTCTGAGGCGAATATGTGCGTATATGTTTTTTTGTCATGTACATGTATATGCTATGTGTCTATATGTGTATATGTATACACACATGCATATATTATATTCGTATTAACATTGTCAAACGAATGTTCGTACATACATACATACATTCAAATGAGCATGTGCATGTATATTATATTTATTGATACATACTTTATTTTATATACAATGCATAAATATATATTAAATTATATGCGGATATATTTGTAATACTGTTGTAAACATCAAGTGGCGGGAATGAGTGTGTTTTCGATTACATACATACATACATATGTACATAAATGCATACATTTTGGTGGATAATTGAACAAAAATGTTATATCCGGCCTCAGTTTTCTGATAATTATACCCACAATGGGGAAAAGCTTTAAAACAAAAAATATGCGCAAACCGTTGCTAATAAAAATCAACTAAAAACGAAAGGGGGGAGAAGCTTGCTTATACACGAGCGGTAGTTAGTGGAACTATCTTCTATGGACCTCACAAATAACGTGATTTTTTTGTTACTTTAAAGCACGTTACTTAGAATATATGTATGTATATACATATGTAAGTACCATTAAAAATTTGATATGTCTAGCACAAAAATAGGTGTCGAAGATACACTATTCATTCCGGTTTCTAGAAAGTCGAGGAAATGGCCTAACATTTATATATTTTGAAGCATTTGTCATTATTAAGCTATAGAGCTCCAAATAGAAAAGAGGTCGAAATTGAGGCGAAAGCGAAGTATAGCTTAGAACAAAGAAAACATGGTAGGGCCTACCCATAACTTATATAAGGTGAAAACACATAACATAAGACGGCATACGAATGGCTAGTTTACGCAAGAAGGCGCTGATGTTGTGCTAGCCAATAAGAGCGCCAAATTCTAACCTTTCTGAGATACCCAAAATAGATAGGGTACATTAACACATCATTAGGGTCATATCGACCCAAAAGTCAAACTTTTTAAATAAACAACAAATGAACAAGTACTATCTGGTACAGATGGTTATGGCATCCAATCTTTTGATGCAGAATTTTGGGGGAAGTAGCCTATCTAACTATTAACCCATTTCCCAGCCCCTAGCCCCTTTGTCTGACGCAAACATTGACCAAGATATTAGCAAAGTTTCAAAATTCTAGCTTTGAGAGTGTCCAAGAAACGCAACAAACAGCATGACGGACATTGTAAACATTGATAAGACATACAAATTTCTTTCTAAAATTTCACTTTTATGTTTTAGCTTTTAAAAGCGATAAATTTGATATTTAATTTGATTGGATAACTTTTTTTATACATTTTTTTGCTATACTTTATTGTTCTGCATTGCTTATAGAATTTAGCAACAAAATACTAGAAACTACGAAAATACGTATGGGTTTGACCAAGTCAAGGGCTTAGTTGGTCAAGGGCAAATTTCTCAATGTCCGGTTAGCGTAACCAACCTAAGTTTAGTCAAAATTGAGTTTCTCGATGTCCGTTTAGGGTTAAACGAGTCACAAACTTACCAAGGCCTGAGTGCCAGTTAACATTTTTATACTCGATACCGAAGGTAAAGAGTATATTGAGTTTGTGCAATGTCCGTCATGGTGTCCGTCCGTCTGTCCGTCTGTCCGTCTGTATGTTCGCAACTTTTTTCCACACCCTTCAAGCTAGAGACTTGAAACTTTCCAATTCTCTTTATCTATGGTATAGTAAATTAAAGTGTCAAGATGGGGGTTCTACGATAACTGGGGGGCTGGCAAATCGATAAATTCGATAACTCAAAACCGATAAATCCACATATTTCGCACATCCTTACAGCTAGAACTACCAAATTTGGTAAGAAGATAGCTATTAGCAACCCCCAAAAAACTGCATCAAAAATTTTGGAGCCACGCCCCCTCTTTCCGCCCCCAACCCCCCCGCATTTTAAAGTCAAAAAAGCCTATATCTCCCACAGTTTTTGAGCTATATCCACCAAATTTGGTGCCAAGATAGGTGATGATGACCCCTAAAAACTGCACCAAAAGTTTGGGTGCCACGCACACCGATACGCCAGCCGCCCCATCCACCCCAACGCTTCGTCAAAAACGGGAATGCGTGTATCTTCCAGAGTTGTGGAGCTAGAACCTCAAATTTGGTAGGAAGATAGCTGGTAACGACCCCAAAAACTGCATCAAAGTTTTGGAGCCACGCCCACATTCGCCCCAGCCCCCAGCATTTGAAATCAAAATGGCTGTATCTCCCTCAGTTTTAGAGCTAGAGCCACCAAATTTGGTGCCAAGATAGGTGATGATGACCCCCAAAAACTGCATCAAAAGTTTGGATGCCACGCCCACCAATACTGCCCTAGCCGCCCCCATCCACCCCAACGCTTCGTCAAAAACGGGAATGCGTGTATCTTCCAGAATTGTTGAGCTAGAGCCACCAAATTTGGTAAGAAGATAGCTGGCAACGACCCCCAAAAGTCTGCATCAAAGTTTTGGAGCCACGCCCACCATTTCGCCCCCCTTTCCCCATTTATTACAAACTTTTGAGCTAGAGTCACCAAATTTGGTATGAAGATAGCAATTGACATTCCACAAAGATCTGCATCACAAATCGGATGCCACGCCCACATTCCACCCCCAGCCCCCATTCCCATTTTTACAAATCAATAAGTCACCAAATTTGGTATGAAGATAGCAATTGACATTCCACAAAGATCTGCAACAAAAATTTGGATGCCACGCTACCTATACCGCCCCAGCCCCGCCCCCTTTCCGCACCATTTACAAACTTTGAGCTAGGGTCACCAAATTTGGTATGAAAATAGCAATATACATTCCACAAAGATCTGCATCAAAAATTTGGATGCCACGCCCACCCATACCGCCCCCAGCCCCCCTTTCCCCACCTTTTACAAACTATGAGCTAGAGTCACCAAATTTGTAAGGAAGATAGCTTGTGGCATCCCCATCTGCATCGGAAAATCTTTAGGGCAGCGTACACCCCTGCCGCATCCGTACCCCTCCGCAATCAGGCCTTTTTTTTACCGGTTTTAATACTGGTATCGAGTATGCCGCAGTCGGTTGCGTCCGACTGCAACGTTTCCACTTGTTTATATTCACGCAGTGGAAAGAGAAATGAAGCAGCGAGTAAATAATTCTAGAAATTGTAGAGATAGAGTAAACTATTTTACTGAATTGGATGAAGCCAAATTTGTGCCAAGGTTCAACTTGACAAAATCAACATGTCAAATGGTTCTTGCTAATATAACGATAACGATTAAGGTTAACTTTGCATTGAGGAAACGAAATTGGTTAAACACCGTTTAACTACCGGGTTTAATTAACTGCGACTTTAGTCGGACATTGAAAAATAGGCACTAAGTTAGATAAAAATAAAAAATATTTAAAAATAGGTATTTATGGAAAGTAAGCAAGTAATAAGGCTCTAGTCGGGAGAGCCCCACAAGAAGATACCCTGAACCCAGTTGCAATAAATATAATGAATTTATAAAAGACTTTGGCATACTGACTTAATTTCAATCGATTCTTCGGTGTTTCTTAACCGATTTGGAAACAATTTTTCATAAAAGTTCTATCGTTCCCCATTATTTCAGCCCCAATTTTTACATTTTCCAAATTCGATATTTTTTGTAATCGATTCCATGTGTGTAACCAGAATAGTTATCGATAATTTGAAACAAACTTGTTCTGCTTATGGTATAGGAGAACTTATATTCGAAATCTGAAGTCTCTAGCTCTTGTAGTCTTCGAGATCGACGCGTTCATACAGACGGACAGACGGACGGACAGACGAACATGGCTAAATCGACTCGGCTGTTGATGCTGATCAAGAATATATATACTTTATGGGGTCGGAGATGCTTCCTGCTGCCTGTTACATACTTTTGCACAAAACCATTATACCCTTTTTACCCATTTTATGGGTTCTGGGTATAAAAATAACGAGACAAGCTTAACTGAGTGACACATGTTATTGAGGTCCAGGGAAGATCATTGCATTTCTACAACGGATAGGCTTTGATAAGAGTAGACGTCTCCCCTGTCCTTTATAGGGTTCTCAAGCAATTAAAATTATCACAATAAAATATGAATTATTTAAATGAGAATATAAGTATATTAAAATATATATACTCTATACATTATATGTATATAAAATAATGAAATACATTAGTATTAGAACGTACGTCTAATATAGTTAGTAAGTACAAGCTTTAGTGAGTATATACATACATATATAAATATATATATGTATGTACACATGTATTTATAGCATTATGCCGACCGATGTGCTCAAAATGGACACATCCAATGCATCCACCCTCATGTTTCTCGCACCCTCGCAACTCTAACACCCTCGAAATTTGCGTCGTACACACAAGATGGCAGCGCCGCAGCCTGTTCTCGGCATTCGGTTGCTCGGCTTACGCAATTATTTATTCACAACAAATTGCATTCAAACACCGCCCATATACACGGATCCAAAACCAAATACTCCAAGTCCTAAGAGGGAGAAAGTTCAGCAGTAGGAGTTAATTTAAAATCGAGTCGCGAAACCTAATGGCAGCACAGCCATATATATGTATATACATACCTATGCATGTATACAAACATAACCATGCCCATTTTGATACCTATAATGGTTGTATGAACGTGTTCAATTTTATTTTATTATAGATAAATATCTACATAACGCATTATACACTATACACAAAAAAAAAAAAAACATTTAAATCGTATAAGTTACATTTTTACTCAAGTATTTTCAGACATAATTTTCTATTTATAACTCAAGTGTGACATTTTCAAACATAATTTTAATATGGAATTTTACATTTTTAAATATTTGTACATACTTGTTTTAAAATGTCAACCATATTAATATGTATTTATGCACAAAAATATTTAAAATATTTAAACCATATATTATTCATACTTAACTTCTTAAAGATGAATATTTTCTTTTTAACAATAAGGATACCTTAAAACCAATTAGTAAAACATTATTAATTGTGTTTTGCGTCTAGTAAAAATGTTAGAAGCATATTTTAATTTGTTATGAACGCAAGATATAGAATCAACATTAATTAATTCAAGCTTATCGAATACATAATACGATGACCTGCAACGGGGTCCAAGCCAGGAACTGTCGCTCACTAATCCATTACATTGTTGCCGAACATATTTAATGTGTATTTAGTTTAAATGCAAAACGAAAAAGCTTCGGGATGGAAGAACCGCTTTTTAATTTCATCATGGATCGTACTTATTTTTAAAAGGAGGAGTGGTAACAATAAGGTATTGAATCGAAAATTATATATGTATGAAGCACGTTGATCTAAAAAAGGAATACGATTTCAAATTAATATTTTACAGCTTCAAAGCTAAGACTTTTTATTTAAGGTTTGTTTAAAATTTTTCCACATTGATTTTAATATGAGTCGTTTTAAATTCGATAACTTAATTCGATTAATTTCTATATCAAAAAAGTTTGTAATTAATACAAACGAAATATTGGATTTTTCTCCGTGTAGAAATGTATGTGTATATAATAAAGCATACTCATTGCAACAAGCAAATCGACAAACATTTCGATTTAATTCTTTCCTTGGTATCGAGACTATAAAGATTATAATTAACTTGTCAAAACTCAATTTACTTTTAAAATGTACACAAATCGTAGACCAAGTCTACTTGTAAATCATCAATAACTGGGCTGTATTTCAAATAAATCGAAAACTGTATATTGAAGCACGCAGCGTCAATCACAAGCGGATTCTATATGCATACGAACGTCCGTTTGCCGTTATCCGACTGGTTTAAAATTATAAAAGTCTACAGACTCCAAAATTATTAATACTAACCTTTCTTAGCCATAGACAGGTAAAGTTTGTTTCTTCTCGTTTCCGATACACACGTGCTATCGATAAAAAAAAATCATAAATTTTAAAGTTTCATTCAGCTTTAAACATATTCATCAAAATCGTTTATAAAAAATATTAAATATCTCTTCGATGATTAAACGTGACTTGGGCGTTCGGCTGACTGGACCTTTAAGGTTTCATAAATATATGGATTATAGAGTCGAAAATCCATCAATTAGTATTTTATTTGTATTCAATACCGGGTTCCCTTAATACAAATTTCAAGGGCTTCGGTGTTTTCCAAACATAATATATATTAAATGTGCTGTCCGTATGTTAGTTTTTTCGGTTCTCTAATTAACGTACAACACAAGAATAAGGAATGAGACATGCTACAAAGCTATTGAATTTGCTCGTCATGGCTTTGCAGCATTTGATTCGCTTTAGCTCAGTAGAAGCCTTACATTTGTATTTGTCTTCATTCTTAAAGTTGTAAACAAAACTTAAAAAAAAAAAAAAAAAACGTACCTCAAAACTTGTTCATTTTGGGTGAACTATTTTGTGCTCGTTTAACTCCATAAGCGGGTCATCAGATGGATGCTCAGCTCCAATGCCTGCCTCAAACCAGAACAATAAGTCGAAGAGGACAACATCGATACATACATGCATACATACATATATACGGTACCTAGATGAAGAGTAGTTGAAGCTGGAGCTGAAGCTGGTTCTGCTGATACAATTAGCAGCATATACAAACAGAGGCAGAGGCAGAGGCTGGACTCTCAGTTTGCCGGCTATGCCAGGCATGCCAAGACATGCCCAAGCCGACAACCTTGACATAGGTTATTGGCCTTGGTTGGTTTGTCATCGTCATCGGCATCGTAGGAGTCATCGTCATCGGCATCGCCGTCGTTCCCAATCGTTTGTTTAGTTGGTTGTGGATATTCGTATTCTGTGGATGGAAGTAATTCAATAATAATAATAATTTCTCTTAGTGTACACACAATTTAAAAGTTCTAACCAGCACATTTCACATTTCAAGGGGACAAAGAACAAAACTTTTTACAGAGAAAATTCGTAATAAAGAATGGGTTTTTGATTGAACCATATGCATTATTCTACGGTTTAACACGGAGAGAATATTAATTAAAAGAAGTCTACTTGAATACGGCGGTTAGTCAACTCCAGGAACCCAGTTAAAACTTGTAAGGGCAAATAGAAGAAATTTCTTCTGCACAGATTCAATTTTATTCGGTGAATCCCGGGGACCCGGGGGTACAAGGATGGGACGTATAAAGCGTTTTAGTGGTGTAGGGATCATTCAACTCTTGGGACCACCGCTTGATGAAGCCAGTGACATTAATGGCCTAATTGAGCATCGACGAAATATGAGAGTCAAACTTTAATTTTCGATCAGGAGTAATGTCTAAATCTTTAAATTCAAACACGCGGTCAAGTGGTGAAGCATTAAGCAAGTAGTGAGCAGTATGAGGGGTACTTCTACAGAAAGACATGACTTTTCATTTTGAACAATTGAACAATTTGACAACGCACCCAAATCTGACACTCAGAAGCATCATTATAGGTAAAACAAAACCGTGATGATAGGGCGATATAATTGAACTACATATGTGCTGCAAGCGAGAATATATATTTTTTTCAAAGACTTTTGGAATGGCAGGCAACTTGGATATTATTATTATGATGTCGAGGTAAACAGAGGATGGCAAACTGTCTGGGATCACGGGAAAGGTTTAATCTACAACGATTACAATAATAATTATAACAAGATGTGTTAAAAGAAATTAAATTAGACTGCTATTATATACAAAGATAAATCAATAGAATTCCCCGAATTTTTTATAAGATCTTGTCTTCGCGTTTTATACATGTTAAGAAATACGTTAAGTTAAATCAATTGCTAATAGTAGAAGAAACCGTTAGTAAAGTAGAAGAAATATAAGAAAAAATAGAATCACATCAGATGTTGCCCAGTCTTTTCTTGATTTCTGTCAATTAATACACAAATACAATAAAAACACGCAGAATTATGTATGTACTAGTAAGTATATATTATATATAAGCAAATGCGTCGACCTGCTCTGTTTCTAATATGCGCACCAAATGTTTGTCTCATTAACAATATATTTATATTCACAGATATATTACATACATGCATATACATATGCATACATAATGTACGCACATACAGAATTATGGCTAGCACAAATGTATGTATTTATTATTTCCATGACCACCATTGTCTCTTACGCAGCAATTAGTTGCTGAATGATTTGAAGGTGGAAATCTGCCCATTTTTGAGAGTGCAAATGCGCTCCACGAAACAAGCAGATACGTAGATAAAAAAATAAAAATATTTTCATATATTTTCAATTATAAACAAAATTATGAACAAAAAAAGCGTTAAAGTTTTTGTCGATATTTTTTGTTTTTTGCAATTTACAGCCATTTGCAGTTTTTTTTAATGTCGTCACGCATTAAGGTGTGGGTAGACTGCGAAAAACATAATAAAAGGCTGGTATGCTTGGTCAAAATAGGCTTAGGGAGAAGGCCCAAAGTCGTATTCAACAATCATATCATATCATATTATGTCTTTCAGCTATTTTTACAGTTTTTCTAAAACACAAAAATAAACAAGTGAAATTGTTGTAGTGGAATGCAAAAATAGGCCTGATTGCAAAGGGGCCCTAACGCTTGGCATCCGAAGTTTTGGGGCAGTTCTTTGTGGGATCGTCTTCACCTATCTTGGCACCAAATTTGGTGGCTTTAGCTCAAAAATTGTCGAAGTTAAAGGCGTTTCTGGTTTCAAAATGCGGGGGGCTAGTGGCGGAATAGGTGGGCGTGGTTTAAATTTTTGATGCATTTATTTGGGGGGTTGCTAGTAGCTATCTTCCTACCAAATTTGGTAGTTCTGGCTGTAAGTATGTGCGAAATATGTGAATTTATCTGTTTTGAGTTATCGAATTTATCGATTTGCCAGCCCCAGTTATCGTAGAACCCCAAACTTGACACTTTATTTGTCCCGGCCATAGAAAAAGATATTTGGAAAGTTTCAAGTATCTAGCTTGAAGGGTCTGGAAAAAAATTGCCTTCATACAAACGAACAGACAGACAGACACCATGACGTACATTGCACAAACCCAATACATTCGGTATCGAGCATAAAAATATGCTCAAATCATCGTTTCAATAAAAACTTATAATCTACGTTTTATTATAAAGCACTATATATACAAATGATGTTTGCTTTTTGGTCTGTAAAAAAAAGTTGCTTGTTAGTGCTTTTATATTTTTCGCAGCCGTACATACAGCTCAAAAATTTCAAATATAGCCGTTTTGTAGCTTTATATTAAATTCAAAAAATAAACATTCAGTTTAAAAATTGTTTCAAAGGTGGTATTCTTTTTTAATTCTTAGAGTTTCCCCTAAACTAAGAGTATAGGTTTTTATCGATATGATAATTGAATTATTTTTTTTTTGGTTTTTTTCATTCGTAAACATTCGTAAGAGATTTCGCTACTTTTTATACACTTAGAAAATGAATTATAATTTTGTTTCTATAAATAAAATATTGAAACTCGTCAGATTTCTAAGCTGTCACAAGTTTAAGCATTGATGATGACAGTTTTATGGTTATGTATGCATTTTCTAGTATAGGTTGGAATACCATATGTTAAATAAAGCTACAACCGACAGATCTGCCAAGAATACTATTTAAAAACATTATATTTGCTTTTTTTTGTACTATTATTGAATTTCAGTTTTTACTATAGCGTTAGTTATTAGATTACTAAAAGTACGCTAGAGGAATTTTTTTAATAATATCATATGATCCAAAAGACATAAATAAATATTCTCCCTAAAAAAAAAATAAAGTTAGGATAGAATGTGTTTGCTTTCAGTTTAATTGATAATGCACCATGAATTGTTTTGTTTATTATACTTAGTCTTTAAAATTTCGAATACAATTAAACAATATTTTGTCAAACTGGATATTCTTCTTGCAGCTGAGATCTATTCTGATCGCAAGCATTTAGCGTGCCTGAAATTTGGCAATTATGTACTCTAAAATTTAGTATAAGTTTTATAAATCAATAATGTTCGGTGTGTCTAGCCGGCTATTCAAAAATCGATAGATGTATGCATGCATATGCATTTGTGAAACTACAGAAGCAGAAGCAATTATGTACATAAATACATACATATGTACATATGTATGAACAAACCGTAATGAAATGCACATAATAATTCCTACATGTGTATATGTACATATACAATATGCATATACTTACGCATATACTACCATGCAGACTTGTTGTAAAATGTAAGTATGTATATACATATGTATGTATGTATATATATAAATAACGGTATATAAATATAGTCCAGTCACATAAACATTCACATACATACGCGTGCATAAGCATATGCATATGAATGCATTCATGTAAGTGTGTGTATGTTTGTAAATGTTGTATTGCACATAAATGCAGCGCCGTGGCAACAAGCGGAAATGCATCCTGGCACACACACTTACTCACACACATAGGGTTGAAGGATAAACATAAACAGCCAGACAAACCAAAGAGAAGGGGAAGAAAAGCGATTGAGGGAGAGAGCGAGAGAGAGAGAGAGAGAGAGACAGAGAGAGAGAGAGAGAGTGATAAGCACGAGAGAGAGAGAAATGGTAATGGTAAGGTTAGAGGAGAAGTAGACATTAAATCGTACACACACACAAAATTGCATGCCACCGACCCGACCTGATGCAGAAGCGCATGCAGCATGTGGTTTGGGGTGGGTGGCGTTGCGTTGCGTTTTCCAAATAAGGGATGTTACTGTAGAAAGTGCAGCAGGCAGGCGAATTGCACTCGAATGCAACTCATCGGGAGCAACGGGCTTTGGCAAAAACTGCACTTGACACTGGCAATGCTGTTCGCGAGTCCATACATGTAGGTGCGTGTGCGTGTATGTCTGTATGTATACATTCACATATACATACAAATGTGCGTCTGGTCAGCGCAAGAGCGCTAGGAATGGGGTAGACGAATTTTGTGGCTCCTTACCATAAAAGCAGGGACGACACGACAACCAACAACAGCAACAACAATAACAACAGACATGTGGCTGGACATTCGCCTGCCAAATATACAAACTGCGGCTGCAACTGCAACTGTTGCTGGCGTTGGCTTTGGCGTCGTCGTTGCTGCTGACGTTGGCGCTGGCTGCAAAAGCTGTCCACTGTCGAATTGACTGTACAAGCGCCATGGTGGGCTACAAACGTTTTATATTCGACATTTTTATCGACTGACTGCGCTTGTTGCTAGTAACATCGTAATAGTAATAGTGTTTGCACAATGTTAATTTACAGGGTACTTCCGTTAAAATTAGATCGATAACTGTTAAATATCAAAAGAGCGGATCGATACATTTTGCTTATTATACATACATATGTATGGATGTGTGGCTGTAAGAGCCTAGTCTGGCATCGACACCAACAACTGAATCTACACAGACGACGTTGGCGTTGGAGCTGCAGCTGAACCGTCGCTGACGACGGCGCTGTCCACTGCATCTGCTGGTGCTGCTGCTGCTGCCGCTGTCGGTTTTTGTTTATCGCACACCATTTTTATCTCATAATAAGCCTACCTACCGCTGCGCTGCTCAACCTGAACAACACACACACATTTATATTCGACGCGCCGCATTTTCCAGTAACAACAGCAGCCAAATTTTTATTTTCGATTATTTCTCAGTCGCACTTTGAAACGCAATAGTCTATGGAGTAGAACAGCCGACTGCGGATCGTCAAGACCACGCGGAGCATTTTTATTTCTCAAACGTGAATAACTCTTGTGATAGTGCCATATGAAAATTAAAAAAAAAAAAAAAAAAATACTGAGATTAAGCTTAAAACCAAAGCGCTATTTCCATTTTTGATTTCAACCCAAAACAAGTCCCAAACTAACCCATTCCGATTCCAAAAAATGCCTACAACAACCCTTAATTCAAGGAAATCACTGTGGAAAATCACTGATCGCACTTTTCTTCTTCTTCTCCTCTTTGTTTTTCAGATCATCATAATTTTACCAAAAACAATAGACCAAAAAACGTTTTCAAGAAAAATTTGCAAAAAAAAAAAATAAATACCAAAAAGCAAATATCAATAGATCTCTTCACGCCAACTTAACCATAATTCAGTTTTGAAAAAACAATAGAACGGATACTGTCAAATTGATATTTATTTATATATTCGCATATACACGTACTTACAATACATACCTACAATATATTTTATAAACTTAATCTGGAGCCCGAGCAATTCAACAGCTGAAGATAATAAAAAACAAAGCAACAACATGAATCGAAAAAATTAACAAAAAAAAAACATCTGCAAACTCAACAACAACAGCAACAAAATTACCATTTATTATTACGAAACATAAAATGTATAAAAGATTTAGCAAGAGTATTGCAAAAATATTGGAATCAAAAGTACAAAGCTTATAACTATATATAAACGGAACAGAAAGAACTCAAAAAATTTTGGTATCTGCTATTATAATACATATACATAAAAGTAACAAGTTAAAAAATACGCAACCAAGTAAATAACAATAATAATAACAAATAACAAAATTCAAAAGTGAAGGGAAAACCAACAAGCAATCGATTAAATTAAACATTAAAAATCAAAGTAATAGTAATAGGAAGTATAAAGCGTAAAGAAAAAAGAAAAACAATACCCAATCAATCAAATTGAAAAATAATAACATTAATTGTAGAAACAAGTACCAAGTTAATCAGTAATAAATTTAAACAGTAAAAAAAAATTAAAAATACAAACAAAATTTTAGTTTATTTTTAATTATCTACCCAACATTTTCAACATCCATTAGTCAAGTACTAGTGTACAAAACGTTAGCAAAAATCACGCTAACCAACTAGGGCTACCACCATTTCAACATACTAATAATCGCTCAAAGCTTACCGATCAGCATCAAAATACATTCATCGAATGCTTATCGAAAACACACTGACACCGGAACAGACAGTTTTAAATACCATTTACCATATAGCTAGCACTTACTTACTAAAACTAACACACACACACATCCCAACAGAAGAGTACGTAATCTACACAAAAAATATACATACATAATTAAGTTAAGAGCAATAATAATATATAATATCGTACATACTAAATATTCGATATAATCCGTTAAATGTGTAATATAATATAATAATAATAATTTCGGAATAAAGCATAAACTAATATATTAATTTAATCAAACGCACTATGGAGACGGAGATGACGCGAATAAATTAATTTACTAAATTCTCAGCGAACGACATAAAGCTGGATAATTGCTACCTATACTTACATAAGCACACATATAATTTTATATATTTATATATATATACAACTGAAAATTTATAAGTATTTAAAACAATAAACATTTTTGAGAACGGAACTAGCGAGAGAGTAAAGACGAAATGTAAAACAATATTTGGGTGATATTTTTGGCGTCAAACCTTACCAAAATGAATTAACAAATTGTGATGATAAATTTACTCAAAACAACAAAGAACAAATATTACGAAATAGCAAAAATTTTAAATACAAAAATTATTAAAAAATTTATAACGAATCAACTTTCTACTGATTGATCATAATACCACAACAACAACAAACCCATATTATAAATATATGCAACAAAGTAAAACAATAATAATTTTATTCAAAACAAAAAAATACCAATATTACATTACGAAATCGCGAAAACCGAAACGTGTGCCTTATTCCGGCCTTAAGTTCAAATTAGTTTCAATAATGCATAATAACAAAAAATAATTCGTACGCACATAAAAAATAAATCAAATATTCATGTTGAGAATTACGATTTAAAAATTAGCCACAATCGTTCCTCATGCCTGACAAGAAGCTGCCGAATCAAAATATCTTATGAATCGTGTATTCATAACGTCTCGGAATGCTTGGAATAACTTTTCGGTAGGTAATAGCCGGCGGCGTATATCCGACGACAATATTTTATAGTTGAAAATTTTTTTTTTTTTTATCAATTTCCAAGTGCTACTCATAATTTTAAGCCATTCTTAACGACAAGCAGTTTAATTTAATAGTTGATTTTATTTAACAGTTTAAGTGAGTAATATTGAAATCACTGCCAAGAATGTTGCTTCATCAAATTTCAAAAACTTTATAAAAATTATAATTATGCCTTTCAACGGCTTGACTAGACAATATTCAAATTTCGATACTTGATGTTTCCATTTCAAAATTTAAGTGTAATTGATTACATTTGTATATCGGAAACGCGAAAGGCTATCGACAATTTAAAAGAGACTTGATCTACCTATTGCTTAGGCGATATCATCTGGGCTATTGAGTCTATATACTTACAAAACCATTTTACAGATTTTAATCATTTCAAATGCGTTAAGGCTATAAAAATATAGTTACAAATACAAATATGCTGTGTTTGTGTGTGCTCATATAAGACACATCACAATGCACATTGTGTTATTACTTCAGATGCACCCTGTCAGCAGCTGTAAATAGTAGTCTGACTACTGATACTACTTGCACTGACGACTGAAAGCCATAAACAACAGCAGCGCTAACTAAAATTAGGAGCAACTCTCACTCACATTGCCAACTCGCTTCGCAAGAGTAAAATATAAGAGAGGAATATGAGCTAAGATTACTAGTTACGGTGCCGTTGGCGTTTTGGCACGAAGACGCTCGCTCTGCGCCGCCGAAGATGGACGAACGAAGCTTTGTGAACGACGAAGATGTTTGACTTACTTTCCTCTGCCGCTGCTAACAACCAACGCGGCGCGGTTTTGTTGCTGTTGCTTTTTAACCAAAAGTTCTATTTCTAAGCACGCGAGATGTGTCCTGAGAACCCTCTCAGCGACATTCATATTTATACTTGTTCGTGGCAGCGACAAAAATTAGTTTTTCAAAGACTCGCGTGCCGCCAGGTTATCCTTTATCTGAACTAGGGACAACCACTAGCGACGACGTCGTCGTTTTTGATGTGTTGCCGCATTGTAAAAGTGCCGCGTTTTCTATCAATTTCTTACTTTCGCGTCAAAAATGTTGCTTTCAAATGCTTAATTAGTTCTCAGGTGGTCAATTACCAATTAAACACCAAAAACAAAAACCAAACTCGGGAGTATGTTACTCTAGTTTTTTATTCCATGCTAAAAATATTTAATAATCATAAAAATAAATGAACACAACGTCAATATTAATTAAAATATAAAAGTATATGCTAAGCAAAAATGGTTTGTGAAATCCATTTAAATTATTTATACCTATAAAAAAATACAAATTTCTATGACTGTTCTTCCATAGAAATTTCTCACCAACAATATAACAAAAGATTAAATGATAACCAAAATTAATCACAATTTATACACTCAAATAAATATTACAAATAATTATATACTCCTTAATTGTGTGAAAGTTATCATAGAAAGCTTTTGTTGCATAGCTTCTCTGCATATAATCAAATAATTATAGAATCTTAACTTTTATAAATATCTGCTTTTCGGAGAAGAAAATTCACATTTTCGACTCAATAAAAAGTTTTTTTATTTAACTTTTCTCCTTGACTAGCATCAAATTTTAAACGTTGAATATTTTAAATATTTTCAATTCAAAAATGACAAATGATGCTACAATTTTATAATCTCTATTTTTATATATTAAAAAATGTGATATTAAATTTATGCTTTTATTACTGCAAATCAGCAATTAAAATTTTAGAATTGTAACATAACATTTTATATAGAATTCCATTGCGAAGGATGGATGGAATGGATACAAGTGATAAGAATTGTTAAATTTTGAGTGACCTTTTAAACGAGTGAAGATAGTTTTGAAATATTTTTGACTTTTTCCCAATGCAACAAATTTAAAAACCGCTTAGACTGCCTTGCTCCCCACACCTCTATTTTTTGCATATATGTATCGTTGATAAAGCATTTCTTACAGCTTTTACGTAAATATCTATAGGTAAAAACAAGGTTATTTATTTTTCAACTTTCGGTATGGATTTATTTTTTTTAATTTTTATATTTGGTTATGTTCATTTTTGATTTAATCAACATAAACTCCGAGCTTATTTTGTTCAGTATCAAGAAACAATTTAAAAGTGCAAAAAATGTCCTACTAGAAAAATAAAAACGCCAATTTGTTTAAAGTTATATCATATTTAAGAACAAGTGGAAACGTTGCAGTCGGACGCAACCGAATGCGGCATACTCGATACCAGTATTAAAACCGGTAAAAAGAGGCCTGATTGCAAAGGGGTACGGATGCGGCAGGGGTGTACGCTGCCTTAAAGATTCTCCGATGCAGATGGGGATGCCACCAGCTATATTCCTTCCAAATTTGGTGACTCTAGCTCAAAGTTTGTAAATGGTGCGGAAAGGGGGCGGGGGCTGGGGGCGGTATAGGTAGTTGTGGCATTCAAATTTTTGTTGCAGATCTTTGTGAAATGTCAATTGCTATCTTCATACCAAATTTGGTGACTCTATCTCGATATTTGTAAAAAGTTGGGAATGGGGGGCTGGGGGTGGAATGGGTGGGCGTGGCATCCAGATTTGTGATGCAGATCTTTGTGGAATGTCAATTGCTATCTTCATACCAAATTTGGTGACTCTAGCTCGAAAATTGTAATAAGTGGGGAAAGGGGGGCGAAATGGAGGGCGTGGCTCCAAAACTTTGATGCATTTTTTTGGGGGTCGTTACCAGGTATCTTCCTACCAAATTTGGTGGCTATAGCTCCATAACTCTGGAAGATACACGCATTCCCGTTTTTGACGAAGCGTTGGGGCGGATGGGAGCGGCTAGGGCAGTATCGGTGTGCGTGGCACCCAAACTTTTGGTGCAGTTTTTGAGGGGTCATCATCACTTATCTTGGCACCAAATTTGGTGGCTCTAGCTAAAAAACTGTGGGAGATATAGGATTTTCTGATTTCAAAATGCGGGGGGGCTGGGGGCGGAATGAGTGGGCGTGGCTCCAAAATTTTTGATGCAGTTTTTTGGGAGTTGCTAGTAGCTATCTTCTCACCAAATTTGGTAGTTCTAGCTGTAAGGATGTGCGAAATATGTGGATTTATCGGTTTTGAGTTATCGAATTTATCGATTTGCCAGCCCACCAGTTATCGTAGAACCCCAATCTTGACACTTTAATTTACTATCCCATAGATAAAGAGAATTGGAAAGTTTCAAGTCTCTAGCTTGAAGGGTGTGGAAAAAAGTTGCGTTCATACAGACGGACAGACGGACAGACAGACAGACGGACAGACACCATGACGGACATTGCACAAACTCAATATACTCTTTACCTTCGGTATCGAGTATAAAAATATAACCTTATTTGATTTGGCCCAAATATTGAATTGATTAAAATTATTTCCCAGATGAAATACACAATTTTCTTCGCATGCTATATTTTGATTTAGCATTTGTTTCAATAAATAGATCTGTCAGTAAATGAAGAAATGGTCAAAAAACACAGAAATTTCATAATATTTAAAATTTTAAATTTGAATGATATATAAAATTAATTACATTTTTTTTTTTTAGGCTTTTGTATTGGAAGGGTAGCCCGTTCTAGCAAATTTCTAGTCGCTTAAAAAAAAATTATCCACCCTGGGTCCTGAAAATTTGCTACTACGATCGCAAGCGAAGGTCGACGAGTGGCTGCTGTCGCAGTTCACTAGCGACGACCAACAGCAGCAGCGGCACATAGGCAAGAGCAAAGGACGCGAAGCGGTGCCGGAAGCTCAAGCTATATTGCGGAACGACATTCGATTGCCATTGTTTAAGATGGATGCAGCTGATTTTTGGCAGCAAGCTAGAGCGCCTTTCGCACTTCACACTGCAGCTTTGCAACAACAACAGCAATCGGAACAGCAACATCAGCATCATTTGAGCAATCAGCAGCATGAGCAGCATGACAACCCTGTAAATAATATTAATCGCCTGCCATTGAATAGCAAATTGGAAACTAACCAGGTGCAGCACCAGCATCCACAACAGCAACAACATCCACAAGAGCACAATATTGAAACTCATCTACTGCAGCAGCAACAACAGCAACAACAACAACAGCAGCAACAACAACAACAACATGTCGAACAATGCTACAACAACGAATCATTTGGAGGAGCTCAGCAATCAGCAAGCAGCCATCATTTATTATTTAATGCTGCCGCAGCGGCAGCAGCAGCAGCGCATCTTAAGTCAACGGCACTAAATAATCATAGCCAGAATAATAATAGTAGCAGCATTCCCAGCAACAGCAACAGTGTCGCAACGACTGATCAATCGGATATTCCAGCGCCGACGCCATCTATCGCCAATCTTGCTGTTAAGCCAAAAGAAGAGCATTGCCAACAGCAGCACCAGCAGCAGCACGCGGAGGATACGCGACCGCAACAATCTGAAGCGAGCTACAGCAGAAGTGGATATTTCCAAGAGCAACAGCACTCACATATACACCAACAGCAGCAGCAGCAGCAGAGGAGTCAGGAGCATGCACACAGCCCAACAACATTGCCACTGCTTAATAAGCC
>JAEIGR010000323.1:0-11414 GCA_018904305.1 Scaptomyza montana | reverse complement strand
AAATTCAACTAAATTTTGTGCCATGATGGGTTTGTCTGTATCTGTATCTTTGCCTTCTGTTTGCTCCATTAGCTGAGATTTGTCAAATGTGGCTATTTTATTTGCTTCATTTGGGAGAAATATGACAAGCTCATGCCTCTCCGAAATGTATACAAGGTTTTCTCTTAATCGTTTTAAGATTTCTTGACCTTGCGTAATTTGAAGTGAATCAGCTTTGTGAGCGTTGGCTGTGCGGGCTTCGATAGTTTTAGTCTCAAGTTTTGTTTATAGAAATTATTTGTTGTGATCGATTCGGTTTCGAGACCGAAAACGTCATTATACTCGGTGCATAACTTTTTTAGTTGAGGTTTGAATTGGGGCGGAAAATTTTTGGCTAGCTGAGATAAGACGTTTTCTTTTCTACTTTCTGGATTTGTTTGAACTACATCGTAGTTCGAAAGTGATTCGTGTTGCAAATTATTAATTGTATCTAATTGATCTGAATTAGTTGTATTTAGTAAACGGACAAACGTATTTTGGGATGTTGCAATTGTGTTTGCAACATATACACCAGTCTGGATTTCCTGGTTTGGAATAAATATGCTATCTTCTTTTGAAATTAGCGTAATTTTTCGGACAATTTGAGATCTTGCTGGTAGAAGTATTGAGTTTCTACCAGAATCATATGTTATGGGAACATGAATTGGATATTGTAGATTATTGGGTCTAATATTAAACCAATCTTCTGATGGTTTGAAGTCAAGTTGGCAATTGTATTTTTTAATAAAATCAATGCCTAGTATTCCATCACATGGTATAGCGAAATCTAAATCAACTATATGAAAGATGTGTGGAATTATATATTTACCTGTCTGTATCTCAATTGATGCTAGTCCTTTGGATTTTAAAATTTCTTTACTTATGCCTTGGATGTTTATAACATTATTAGGCTGGATGTCGTGAAAGACATCAGAAGTTTCTTTAATTATTGAAATGTCTGCACCTGTATCTATTAAGAAGATAAGTTTTTTACCTGTTGACACATGGTCAAATGAAACAAATATATCGAGACTAAAATTTATTGTGTTAACTTTGGTGTTTATTGTTGGGTATCTAAAGGAGTTTGGGAGTTTCCCGAGGCTTCTTGGGTTACTCTGACATTATTTGTGTTGTGGCCTCTATTTGAGTTGCCACGGCCACGGCCTCTAGAGGTTTCTCTATTTTGGCCTCGCCCCCTGTAATAATTTCGGTTGATGGTAATTACCTCTTCCCCGGTAGTTACCTCTATTATATCCAGGGTTTGATTGTTGCTGATAGTACAGAACAGTGTTGTTCTGTCCTGTAGCCTTAGTGCAACTATTTACAAACTTGGAAATGGCATCGTTCATATTATTGAACGTGCCTGCCTGCATGATATGTTTTACCTTATCTACTGTGCAGTTCTTTGTCATTGCCTTTACAGCTTGTGTAGTGCTGTATTGGCTTAAGTGCAAGCGCAACGTTTCCCGTAGGGCAACGGTCTCACGCTTGCGTGGCCTTCTCAATAGGCTTCATATTACTTACACGCGCAGACCATATGTATGTATGTGCTTTGGTATGCGCATACATATATATGTTTATGCTGAGCGTGTTTAGGTTTATTTATACTTGCAACAAAGTGTTACAAGTTGTATTTAAAATATGTTTTGAAATTACATAGATGAATACACTACAGTTGGCTTTACTGCCAACATCATTGTCTGCTTGCTGATACAGGCCTTAAATTGTATTGTGGGTCCTGCAAAGACGCGGTGAAAGAATCTTCGCAATTTATGAAGCAAACTCACGAAGGCTTTAAAGCTATGCATGTTGTTTTTAATAACCTGCAAAAGTCTTGGTAAGTATAATTTTTCTAACGTTGTTATAAGTTTTTACCAACAGCTCAAAATTTTTATACTCGATACCGAAGTTAAAGAGTATATTGGTTTTGTGCAATGTCCGTCATGGTGTCTGTCCGTCTGTCCGTCCGTATGTGTGCAAGTTTTTTCCACACCCTTCAAGCTAGAGACTTGAAACTTTCCAATTCTCTTTATCTATGGGATAGTAAATTAAAGTGTCAAGTGTTCAGTTTTTGAGCTATAGCCACCAAATTTGGTGCCAAGATAGGTGATGATGACCCCCTAAACACCGCACCAAAAGTTTGGATGCCACGCCCACCGATACTGCCCTAGCCGCTCCCATTCACCCCAACGCTTCGTCAAAAACGGGAATGCGTGTATCTTCCAGAGTTGTGGAGCTAGAGCCACCAAATTTTGTAGGAAGATAGCTGGCAACGACCTTCAAAAATCTGCATCAAAGTTTTGGAGCCACGCCCACCCATTCCGCCCCAAGCCCCCCCACATTTTGAAATCAGAAATGGCTATATCTCCCTCAGTTTAAGAGCTAGAGCCACCAAATTTGGTGCCAAGATAGGTGATGATAACCCCCCAAAAACTGCATAAAAAGTTTGGATGCCACGCCCACCAATATTGCCCTAGCCGCCCCCATCCACCCCAAAGCTTCGTCAAAAACGGGAATGCGTGTATCTTCCAGAATTGTGGAGCTAGAGCCACCAAATTTGGTAGGAAGATAGCTGACAACGACCTTCAAAAATCTGCATTAAAGTTTTGGAGCCACGCCCACCCATTCTGCCCCCAGCTCCCCCGCATTTAGAAATCAGAAATGGCTACATCGCCCACAGTTTTTGAGCTAGAGCCACCAAATTTGGTGCCAAGATAGGTGATGATGACCCCCCAAAAACTGCATCAAAAGTTTGGATGCCACGCCCACCGATACTGCCCTAGCCGCCCCCATCCGCCCCAACGCTTCGGCAAAAACGGGAATGCGTGTATCTTCCAGAGTTGTGGAGCTAGAGCCACCAAATTTGGTAGGAAGATAGCTGGCAGCAACCCCCAAAGATCTGCCCACCCAATTCGCCCCCCTTTCCCCACTTTTTACAAACTTTGAGCTAGGGTCACCAAATTTGGTATGAAGATAGCAATTGACATTCCACAAAGATCTGCATCAAAAATTTGGATGCCACGCCCACCCATACCGCCCCCAGCCCCCCTTTCCCCATTTTTTTACAAACTTTGAGCTAGGGTCACCAAATTTGGTATGAAGATAGCAATTGACATTCCACAAAGATCTGCATCAAAAATTTGGATGCCACGCCCACCCATACCACCCCCAGCCCCCCTTTCCCCACTTTTTAGAAACTTTGAGCTAGAGTCACCAAATTTGTAAGGAAGATAGCTTGTGGCATCCCCATCTGCATCGAAAAATCTTTAAGGCAGCGTACACCCCTGCCGCATCCGTACCCCTCCTTTTTTTTACCGGTTTTAATACTGGTATCGAGTATGCCGCAGTCGGTTGCGTCCGACTGCAGTGTTTCCACTTGTTTTACTTCATTTCATTTGAAATCTGTGCACTTTTGTTAAGGCACTTGAATGATTTATCAAATTCTGTTCTTTGGTTTATAACGTATTTACGTATATGATCCCAGTCCATTAAATTCGTTATATAAGAATTTCATTAAACTTTATATACGAGAATGTTAGTTACTTCACCCAGTATTGGGTTGAATGTTATTGAAGAAGTAACTCCAACATTTGGTAGGGATTTGATTCACTTGGAGATTTTGTTTTTTAGTACAATTTATTAGTGGTGAAAATACACTATTGTACGTTGCTATGAATAAGTGTTCCAATTCGTAAACACTTATTGGGTGTTCGGAGAGCAAGAACAGAATTCTACTAGCAAATAATGGGTCTTTTTTTGTTATTTCTTTTAGTAAGGTTTTTGTATTCATTTTACTGTTATTTTATATATTTTATTTGAATATTTATACTTGAGCTAAGTCGTTGGCCCTACTTTGATTTCTCCTTTTCATGCTATTTCGGTGCAATTTATAAAGTTTAACTACTGAGTTAATTATCATTATTGCGGCTATTATTGCAACTAAAATAATCATGTATTGCATATCTGGTGGATTAACGTCAACTTTATTAATAACGTTGGCGGTCGAATCCACCGATTTCACATCTGCAATGCCCATTATGTTTCCTTGTGGAACTGTTTTAACTTTGAAAGTGTCTACTTTGTTTCTATCTGCTCTATTCCAACTTATGATCGTATATTTTTTTTTGTATTTCAAATACAATTTTTATTTAGTTTTTGTTTGTTTTTTTTTTCCATTTAAATTTATATATGAAAATTGTCTTTTTTTTTCGATTTAATTTTTTATGAATATCGTTATCTAAGATGCACGATCCTAATACACCTCATGGGTGGCGTGAAATTCCTATCATATACGGTTTCCTTCCTAATATTTGTTCAGCTTTATGGGCCGTACACTACTGTGCTGATTAGAGTCCAGTTTAACAATATTTTCGTTTATAATATAATAAATTGTGTTTTATATATATATTTGTATGTGTTATTGTATATTAAATTTATGTCTGCTTGCTGCTCCTGGGTGGGGGGGGTTTCTTGTCGGAACTGGTGGAGCGCCGATGCTGGTCTTCCTGCTGGACTTGGTGGGGTGCCGGTGCTTGTACTCACACAGGCTTTATTTTACGCTGTTGCTGGTATTGCTTCTGAAGTTGGTGGGGTACCGGTGCTGGTCCTCACACAGGCTTTATTTTACGCTGGTGCTAGTATTGCTTCTGAAGTTGGTGGGGTACCGGTGCTGGTCCTCACACAGGCTTTATTTTACGCTGGTGCTAGTATTGCTACTGAACTTGGTGGGGTGCCGGTGGCGTCGGCGCCGTCGTTCGCCTCAAATCAATGCCGAATGACTCATTGACAAAGTTCTGGCTAAAAGCGTTGTGTTTGGGTATAAATTGGAATAATCAAATGCACGTCAGTGCTGTTTGTGGTGCTTTTTATGAATGTCTTTATTGAAATACTTTTGTTTCTTATTCTATGTTTAACATTGATAAAGCTTATGCTGTTATAGTTCAACAGCTACAAAGAGAGGGAGAGCGAGTGTACATATATATGCGGAGAGTGGCTTAAGTGCAAGCGCAGCGTTTCCCGTAGGGCAACGGTCTCACGCTTGCGTGGCCTTCTCAAGAGGCTTCATATTACTTACACGCGCAGACCATATGTATGTATGTGCTTTGGTATGCGCATACATATATATGTTTATGCTGAGCGTGTTTAGGTTTATTTATACTTGCAACAAAGTGTTACAAGTTGTATTTAAAATATGTTTTGAAATTACATAGATGAATACAGGCCTTAAATTGTATTGTGGGTCCTGCAAAGACGCGGTGAAAGAATCTTCGCAATTTATGAAGCAAACTCACGAAGGCTTTAAAGCTATGCATGTTGTTTTTAATAACCTGCAAAAGTCTTGGTAAGTATAATTTTTCTAACGTTGTTATAAGTTTTTACCAACAGCTCAAAATTTTTATACTCGATACCGAAGTTAAAGAGTATATTGGTTTTGTGCAATGTCCGTCATGGTGTCTGTCCGTCTGTCCGTCTGTCCGTCCGTATGTGTGCAAGTTTTTTCCACACCCTTCAAGCTAGAGACTTGAAACTTTCCAATTCTCTTTATCTATGGGATAGTAAATTAAAGTTTCAAGATGGGGGTTCTACGATAACTGGGGGCTGGCAAATCGATAAATTCGATAACTCAAAACCGATAAATCCACATATTTCGCACATCCTTACAGCTAGAACTACCAAATTTGGTAAGAAGATAGCTACTAGCAACTTCCAAAAAACTGCATCAAAGTTTTGGAGCCACGACCCCCATTCCGCCCCCACCCACCCGAATTTTAAAGTCAAAAAAAGCCTATATCTCCCACAGTTTTTGAGCTATAGCCACCAAATTTGGTGCCAAGATAGGTGATGATGACCCCCCAAAAACTGCATCAAAAGTTTGAATGCCACGCCCACCGATACTGCCCTAGCCGCCCCCATTCACCCAAACGCTTCGTCAAAAACGGGAATGCGTGTATCTTCCAGAGTTGTGGAGCTAGAGCCACCAAATTTGGTAGGAAGATAGCTGACAACGACCCCCAAAAATCTGCATCAAAGTTTTGGAGCCACGCCCACCCATTCCGCCCCCAGCTCCCCCGCATTTAGAAATCAGAAATGGCTACATCGCCCACAGTTTTTGAGCTAGAGCCACCAAATTTGGTGCCAAGATAGGTGATGATGACCCCCCAAAAACTGCATAAAAAGTTTGGATGCCACGCCCACCAATATTGCCCTAGCCGCCCCCATCCACCCCAACGCTTCGTCAAAAACGGGAATGCGTGTATCTTCCAGAATTGTGTAGCTAGAGCCACCAAATTTGGTAGGAAGATAGCTGACAACGACCCCCAAAAATCTGCATCAAAGTTTTGGAGCCACGCCCACCCATTCCGCCCCCCAGCTCCCCCCGCATTTAGAAATCAGAAATGGCTACATCGCCCACAGTTTTGAGCTAGAGCCACCAAAGTTGGTGCCAAGATAGGTGATGATGACCCCCCAAAAACTGCATCAAAAGTTTGGATGCCACGCCCACCGATACTGCCCTAGCCGCCCCCATCCGCCCCAACGCTTCGGCAAAAACGGGAATGCGTGTATCTTCCAGAGTTGTGGAGCTAGAGCCACCAAATTTGGTAGGAAGATAGCTGGCAGCAACCCCCAAAAATCTGCCCACCCATTTCGCCCCCCCTTTCCCCACCTTTTACAAACTTTGAGCTAGGGTCACCAAATTTGGTATGAAGATAGCAATTGACATTCCACAAAGATCTGCATCAAAAATTTGGATGCCACGCCCACCTATACCACCCCCAGCCCCCCTTTCCCCACCATTTACAAACTTTGAGCTAGGGTCACCAAATTTGGTATGAAGATAGCAATGGGCATTCCACAAAGATCTGCATCAAAAATTTGGATGCCACGCCCACCCATACCACCCCCAGCCCCCCTTTCCCCTTTTTTTAGAAACTTTGAGCTAGAGTCACCAAATTTGTAAGGAAGATAGCTTGTGGCATCCCCATCTGCATCGAAAAATCTTTAAGGCAGCGTACACCCCTGCCGCATCCGTACCCCTCCTTTTTTTTACCGGTTTTAATACTGGTATCGAGTATGCCGCAGTCGGTTGCGTCCGACTGCAGTGTTTCCACTTGTTTTACTTCATTTCATTTGAAATCTGTGCACTTTTGTTAAGGCACTTGAATGATTTATCAAATTCTGTTCTTTGGTTTATAACGTATTTACGTATATGATCCCAGTCCATTAAATTCGTTATATAAGAATTTCATTAAACTTTATATACGAGAATGTTAGTTACTTCACCCAGTATTGGGTTGAATGTTATTGAAGAAGTAACTCCAACATTTGGTAGGGATTTGATTCACTTGGAGATTTTGTTTTTTAGTACAATTTATTAGTGGTGAAAATACACTATTGTACGTTGCTATGAATAAGTGTTCCAACACTTATTGGGTGTTCGGAGAGCAAGAACAGAATTCTACTAGCAAATAATGGGTCTTTTTTTGTTATTTCTTTAAGTAAGGTTTTTGTATTCATTTTACTGTTATTTTATATATTTTATTTGAATATTTATACTTGAGCTAAGTCGTTGGCCCTACTTTGATTTCTCCTTTTCATGCTATTTCGGTGCAATTTATAAAGTTTAACTACTGAGTTAATTATCATTATTGCGGCTATTATTGCAACTAAAATAATCATGTATTGCATATCTGGTGGATTAACGTCAACTTTATTAATAACGTTGGCGGTCGAATCCACCGATTTCACATCTGCAATGCCCATTATGTTTCCTTGTGGAACTGTTTTAACTTTGAAAGTGTCTACTTTGTTTCTATCTGCTCTATTCCAACTTAAGATCGTATATTTTTTTTTGTATTTCAAATACAATTTTTATTTAGTTTTTGTTTGTTTTTTTTATACCCTTCACATGTGAATCAGGGTATATTGACTTTGTCATGAATCTGTAACGCCTTAAAGGAATGATGGGAGACCCCATAAACTATATATCAAAATGATCAGGACGAGCTCAGGAATTGATTTCCATCCGTCCGTCCGTCTGTCCGTCTGTCTGTTTCAACACGATTTCCGGCCAAACTGCTGAACCGATCTTGATGAAACTTTCACAGATTGCTTAGATCATGTCGGGTTTGTTCACTATGAAATTTCATCCCGATCGGAGCATTCTACGATATAGCCACCATATAAATTTACCATATCAACACGATTTCCGGCCAAACTGCTGAACCGATCTTGATGAAACTTTCACAGATTGCTTAGATCATGTCGGGTTTGTTCACTATGAAATTTCATCCCGATCGGAGCATTCTACGATATAGCCACCATATAAATTTACCATATCAACACGATTTCCGGCCAAACTGCTGAACCGATCTTGATGAAACTTTCACAGATTGCTTAGATCATGTCGGGTTTGTTCACTATGAAATTTCATTTCGATCGGAGCATTCTACGACATAGCCACCATATCGTACTATCAATTGTTGTCTCTGTCGTGCACGTTCAAGTAAATGACGCTCAAGAGTAAAAATATTAGCGAAAAATTACCAACAACTGCACAGAAACATAAGAGGGGGGAGCATTGATTTGGCTGTGTGAAGGGTATCATAGTCTTGGCATAGCCAAAATTAACTATGCGCCACTATGTTTTCCATTTAAATTTATTTATTAGAAAATTGTCTTATTTTTTCGATTTAATTTTTTATGAATATCGTTATCTAAGATGCACGATCCTAATACACCTCATGGGTGGCGTGAAATTCCTATTATATACGGTTTCCTTCCTAATATTTGTTCAGCTTTATGGGCCGTACACTACTGTGCTGATTAGAGTCCAGTTTAACAATATTTTCGTTTATAATATAATAAATTGTGTTTTATATATATATTTGTATGTGTTATTGTATATTAAATTTATATCTGCTTGCTGCTCCTGGGTGGGGGGGGTTTCTTGTCGGAACTGGTGGAGCGCCGATGCTGGTCTTCCTGCTGGACTTGGTGGGGTGCCGGTGCTTGTACTCACACAGGCTTTATTTTACGCTGTTGCTGGTATTGCTTCTGAAGTTGGTGGGGTACCGGTGCTGGTCCTCACACAGGCTTTATTTTACGCTGGTGCTAGTATTGCTTCTGAAGTTGGTGGGGTACCGGTGCTGGTCCTCACACAGGCTTTATTTTACGCTGGTGCTAGTATTGCTTCTGAACTTGGTGGGGTGCCGGTGCCGTCGTTCGCCTCAAATCAATGTCGAATGACTCATTGACAAAGTTCTGGCTAAAAGCGTTGTGTTTGGGTATAAATTGGAATAATCAAATGCACGTCAGTGCTGTTTGTGGTGCTTTTTATGAATGTCTTTATTGAAATACTTTTGTTTCTTATTCTATGTTTAACATTGATAAAGCTTATGCTGTTATAGTTCAACAGCTACAAAGAGAGGGAGAGCGAGTGTACATATATATGCGGAGAGTGGCTTAAGTGCAAGCGCAGCGTTTCCCGTAGGGCAACGGTCTCACGCTTGCGTGGCCTTCTCAAGAGGCTTCATATTACTTACACGCGCAGACCATATGTATGTATGTGCTTTGGTATGCGCATACATATATATGTTTATGCTGAGCGTGTTTAGGTTTATTTATATTTGCAACAAAGTGTTACAAGTTGTATTTAAAATATGTTTTGAAATTACATGTATGAATACACTACAAAGGACTACTTTGCAACGTGCGCTAAACAAACTCAGCAGTCTACCGCACAGTTCAACGTTCAAAGCAAATCTCGCCGACACGCAGTCAGACATCATCATGCCCAGTCGTTCTCGATTGCCATATTTAACGCTACCTAACTTTTATTCGCTTTTTACAAGCATTATCGACAAAGAGACCGAGCTCTCGTCTATCGAAAAGGTGCAGCATCTGTGGTCATGGTTAACCGGTACCGCGTTGAATGCCATACAGTCGTTGGAAATAAATGAGGGCAACTATACATCGTAGTTCGAAAGTGATTCGTGTTGCAAATTATTAATTGTAACTAATTGATCTGAATTAGTTGTATTTAGTAAACGGACAAACGTATTTTGGGATGTTGCAATTGTGTTTGCAACATATACACCAGTCTGGATTTCCTGGTTTGGAATAAATATGCTATCTTCTTTTGAAATTAGCGTAATTTTTCGGACAATTTGAGATCTTGCTGGTAGAAGTATTGAGTTTCTACCAGAATCATATGTTATGGGAACATGAATTGGATATTGTAGATTATTGGGTCTAATTATAAACCAATCTTCTGATGGTTTGAAGTCAAGTTGGCAATTGTATTTTTTAATAAAATCAATGCCTAGTATTCCATCACATGGTATAGCGAAATCTAAATCAACTATATGAAAGATGTGTGGAATTATATATTTACCTGTCTGTATCTCAATTGATGCTAGTCCTTTGGATTTTAAAATTTCTTTACTTATGCCTTGGATGTTTATAACATTATTAGGCTGGATGTCGTGAAAGACATCAGAAGTTTCTTTAATTATTGAAATGTCTGCACCTGTATCTATTAAGAAGATAAGTTTTTTTACCTGTTGACACATGGTCAAATGATACAAATATATTGAGACTAAAATTTATTGTGTGAACTTTGGTGTTTATTGTTGGGTATCTAAAGGAGTTTGGGAGTTTCCCGAGGCTTCTTGGGTTACTCTGACACTATTTGAGTTGCCACGGCCACGGCCTCTAGAGGTTTCTCTATTTTGGCCTCGCCCCCTGTAATAATTTTGGTTGATGGTAATTACCTCTTCCCCGGTAGTTACCTCTATTATATCCAGGGTTTGATTGTTGCTGATAGTACAGAACAGTGTTGTTCTGTCCTGTAGCCTTAGTGCAACTATTTACAAACTTGGAAATGGCATCGTTCATATTATTGAACGTGCCTGCCTGCATGATAAGTTTTACCTTATCTATTGTGCAGTTCTTTGTCATTGCCTTTACAGCTTGTGTAGTGCTGTATTGGCTTAAGTGCAAGCGCAGCGTTTTCCGTAGGGCAACGGTCTCACGCTTGCGTGGCCTTCTCAAGAGGCTTCATATTACTTACACGCGCAGACCATATGTATGTATGTGCTTTGGTATGCGCATACAAATATATGTTTATGCTGAGCGTGTTTAGGTTTATTATACTTGCAACAAAGTGTTACAAGTTGTATTTAAAATATGTTTTGAAATTACATAGATGAATACACTACAGTTGGCTTTACTGCCAACATCATTGTGTGCTTGCTGATACAGGCCTTAAATTGTATTGTGGGTCCTGCAAAGACGCGGTGAAAGAATCTTCGCAATTTATGAAGCAAACTCACGAAGGCTTTAAAGCTATGCATGTTGTTTTTAATAACCTGCAAAGTCTTGGTAAGTATAATTTT
>JAEIGR010000315.1:0-14202 GCA_018904305.1 Scaptomyza montana | reverse complement strand
TCGTTAAATAACTCTGAGAACAGATCCCACTCTTTAGAATCCCCATAGAAGGTGGGTACCTGCATTTTTGGGAGTATTGGTAGCTCCTCTATTTTGTTTTTGTAACCATCTATTTTTGGTTTACAATTGTTTTCAATTTGTTCTTCTTGTTCTTAAATTACATTCTGTACATCGAAACCCAGCATTTTAATTTCCTTATCGAATGTTAAATTCTTTTCAAACCTCTCTGTGAAAAAATGTATATCTTTTTCTATTTCTGCCCACAGAAATATTAATTTTCTTTTTCTAAGGCTCAACATTTCTATAATTTAACTGTTAATGTCTGCTTGAGTTTCATTTAAGTATTCATTTAATACTTCTACCTGCCTATTAAATGTGTCTGCCCTTCTCTCTATATCAGACTTTTCATTGCTAACGCTTGCTATATTTGCCATTTTTTCTGGTACTTTGTTGAAAGTATCTTTTTTATTTTCTTAAACTTTTTCTATTACTGCCATTATCACATCATATTGTCTTGTATTGAAGTAATCATGACCGACTACTTCAATTTTGCACAATACGGTATGATTATATTGAAGCCTTTTTTGTAATTCCCCTATTTCTACTAAATCGATTTCTTGCTTTCCTTCTAACTGCCTGACTCTTTTCACTATCTCTGACTGCCTCGTCAATAGCTCTATCACTTTGTCGGACAACATTTTATATATTTAATTAAATTTTTTTTTTTTTAAGTTTAGTTTGATTGTAGATACATTTTTTTTTAATATTAATTTTATTTTCTCGAACGGACTGTATTTTTTTTTTAATTCTTATTTCAAAAACAAATTTTTGTTTTAAGATTGACTGTAAATTTTTTTATTTTTAAATTTAGATTCTATTTTTGAGTGGACTGTATTTCTCTAACTTATAATTTTAACATCTTTTTATACCCTTAACCCATAAAATGGGTAAATAAGGGTATAATGGTTTTGTGCAAAAGTATGTAACAGGCAGAAGGAAGCATCTCCGACCCTATAAAGTATATATATTCTTGATCAGCATCAATAGCCGAGTCGATTTAGCCATGTCCGTCTGTCCGTCTGTCTGTCCGTCTGTCCGTCTGTCTGTCTGTCCGTCTGTCCGTCTGTCCGTCTGTATGAACACGTGGATCTCAGAGACTACAAGAGCTAGAGATATAAGCTTTGGGATATAAGTTCTCCTATACCATGAGCAGAACAAATTTGCTTCAAATTATCGATAACTATTCTGGTTTCCGATATACACATGTGATCGATAACAAAAAATATCGAATTTGGAAAATGTAAAAATGAGGGTTGAAAGAATGGGTAACAATAGATCTTTTCTGAAAATTTCGTCCAAATCGGTTAAGAAACACCGGAGATATCGAATTTAATCGATTGAAGTTAAGTCAGTATACCAAAGTCTTTTATAAATTTAATATATTTATGGCAACTGGGTTCAGGGTATCTTCCTTCTTACTTGTTTATATATTCTTATTTAAGTATAATACTTTTTCTTATTGTTATTGCGAGGCGATCTTGTCGCCGTTTTCGCATGGGTTCGCCAGAAGGCGCACTCGCATTTAAATGATTTAACTTTATTTTTTATTTAATATACCCTCAATTTTGTCGACTTCCCTCCAGATTTCTGTCGCCTCCTGCCGGGTTGGTGTTGGATTTTTTTCAGTTTATCCAGAAGTTCCCGTCTTCGTCGACGCAGCTTTACTCGTTGACCTCCTCGCCTCTTGGGAGCTTTGACAGTGGGCACTGCCACTAGCTCCTCTTCTTTCGATTGTCGTGCGGCTGCTGCCGCCTTCACCGCTGGTTGCCTTGCCCAATATTCCTTTATGGACAAGGGCTTCGGTCCGGATCGCGGCTCCTTAGCTATGACTTTTTGTAGCGATTCTTGGTAAGCGCTAGTCATGCCAAATTATTGTCTTTTACCGAAATTCTTTCGGTTCGAGAGGCTTTCTATTGGCCCGTCTCGAGGACAATTTTTCCGACCGTCTTCCTTGACGGGATCGGAAGGTTTTTGAGTGCTTATACTGCAACTTCAAAAAACCTATTGATCGGCGTGCGAAATTTCCGGCACTGCTCGACCCTCAACTGTACGGCGTGCCAAAGGTTACGGCACTGCTCGAAACGAAGATTTGATCGGCGTGCCAAATTCCGGCACTGCTCGACGGTCTTAAAGTTCGGCGTGCCAAGGTAACGGCACTGCTCGAAGGACCAAATGAACAAACGCTTCACTAACAAAATGAATACGACTGCTCACGTTTGAGTTCTGTAATGATACTGATTTATTCTGCTGTGGTACATTATTATTTAGGTATATTTGTTTACCTTTTTTGGTTATATTTCTACCAAGAACTAATTACTGCGGGTCACTTTACAATCTTAGCGACCCATGTGCAATACTTATTTATTATGTTATTATTATTATGCAGGTAGCAAGTGAGGTTCGGTGAGCGTGTTCATGCGTGAGCAGTAGAGTGGACAATTTTTATATGGAATTATTTTTTGATTTTGAAAGAGGTGATTCGCCCCCTTATTTTTTTCCTATGGGCACAAATAACATATTTCCAAAGTTTAAGACAGATCGGTCAACGTTAAGGCGTGGCACATGCGCCCTCAAATTGATTAGAAGGCATTTTGCTAAATTTTTTTAGAAACAACTTATAAGTTTATTATTATTCATCAAAATTTATATTAAGTGTCGATATTATGTTAAATAAGGAGTTTTATTTCAATGCATGCCCCCAAAAAAGGCGTGGCATTATTTTGGTTATGAAGTCCGCAATTGATTTTGATTGTAAGTCCTGTATATCAGTAATCAACCGCTTGCTCTCATTTTCTGATTCTACACGAAGTTTTTCTACCATACGAGTTTTTGTTTGAGTAGTAATTGCTCTTTCAAAAAACGAAAAACCTGCTGTTTCTGCTGCTAAATACCATAAATGGTTACGGAATTTTTCCAAAGTTACATTGCTTACTTGTTCGTTGACATTTTTGTAGGCGAGAAGTGATTTTATAAAAAGGAGGTCTTGATTAGGTGCTTTGGCTGCTATTGGAGCTTCTATCCAGGCTTTTATATAAATTTTCACAATAAATAAACAAGCATCGCGTATGGCGTGTATTTCATCTGATGACATCACAAACTCTTTTCTGAATAAAAATATTTTTAATGAGTAAATTGCTTTGGCCATCCAACGGGCATGATGAAATGCTCCTGGTGGCTTGAATTTATAATTCCTATCGTGCTTCCCAAGAAATATTTGACTCAACTCCAGAAGCTCCTTATAATCAGCCCTAGGCTGTTTTATTTTTAAATATTGGTTGGAAAACTTGGTTAGCTCCTCTAACTCTGTACTGCTTATATGCAGACATACGGTCTTGTCATCAACTCCAAATTTAAAATTTTTTTGGTTGATCGTCGTCCACGACCCTTTAAACCTTTGGAAAATTGACAAAGTCGGTCCACTTGAATACAACTTTTTGTTATCAAATACGCTCTTTAACACAATTTCGTAAATGTGGTGACGACAGGGCAAGTACAAAAGATCTTTTTCCAATTCCTGTTCCAATATCACACAAGCCCCTTGAAGTCTTCCCGTATTTGTTGCTGTTGTATCAAAACACAGGGCCTGAACTTTGTCTGTCAAATTCCACTCTTTTAATAACTGTATTATTGCTTCAGCCTGTTGTCTTCCTGTACCAGATTGTAATGCAGGAACTCCAAGTAGATGATCCATCTCGGTAGATGTAATAACAACTGGCAATCTGTCTACTTTTTTCTTTCCAGTTAGTGATGGTAACAGTTTTCCATCCCAATGCACTGTTATAGTTTGCGGTAAACTGTTTTTAAATTTTTTCATTAAAATTGTAGCTGTTTCAGATCGAATTTTTTTACGGCAGTTTCGAATTGTACTTTTACTTATGGCTAACTGACTTAAATCATGGCTCAATGCTTCAGCGGTGGCTATGAGAATTCGAACAGCATCTCTGTCGCTAACTTTACATTTGTCCAGAGTCGCAACAAGCTTTGGTGTTATAAAGTTTTTCATTTTCCGTTTCCTTCTCACATTTCCAGTAGCTGTTGGTTGAAAATTGTCTTGAAGCTCATCACTTTCTATTTCTGTCAATTGTCCTTCATCCCCTGAGTCCAGACTTGCAACTAAATTTTGGGATTGCTCCTGATGATGCTTTTCTTGCCTTATCAGTTCTTTTTCTTCACGCATATTTCTTCTCTTCTCTCTTTCAAAAAAGTGCACGATCGCTTCCAACCATACCACCCGGCCTGTTTTTTTTCCGTTGATTTTGTAGAAATAATTTATCCTCTTCTATTTGAATCATATTCAAGGCATCACCATGAGAAATATCGAACAAATCGTCTAACTCTTCCACAAAATCGTGCTCTCGTTTCTCCTGCAAAGCTGTACGTCGCTTGCATGTTTTCTGAAGTGTCTTCCACTGATGATATAATGCTTCCACTTTCTCAACGCTACGAATATTTTGCCTTGTGGGAATACGTGCTTTATCCCAGAGTTCTTCTGCTTCCTTAACAACCAGATATGCGGTCGGGCGAAGATTGAGCTTTATTTTACGCATATTGTAAAAAAGAACTTTTAATATTTGCCCTTTTGATGGCAACTTGCACCCAATGATTTGACTTTCGTCGTGGCCAAGCAGAAATAATTTTTCGTTTGCTCTTGTTTCCATTCCTGTTTAAGTAACATAAATATTATATTTTTAAAACATCGAGCACTTTAGTTGTTCAAACTTATCGATTTTATAAACCTTATTTTTCAAGGAAATCAAATAAATATTTTCACATTTGCATTAATAATAACACAATATTACCGCTCTCACTTAGCTTCACCAAAACACATGTTTACCAGATACCGTTATTCCAGTGTTGCCACTTCTATGTAAATATAAATATGCTTCATCGAAACTAATTATCACAGAGCTGCATTTTTAAATAGCACTTTCTGAACATTTTAAATTACCACGCCCCAATTTTCCCACTTTTATTCAATAACCATAAGGAACTAAATTTTAAGTAAGATTTAAACTTATTTTGACGCAAAAACAAAATATTTTCCTATAAAATACTTAAATTTTATAATGTGCCACGCCTTTTTGGGGGCATGCATTGAAATAAAACTCCTTATTTAACATAATATCGACACTTAATATAAATTTTGATGAATAATAATAAACTTATAAGTTGTTTCTAAAAAAATTTAGCAAAATGCCTTCTAATCAATTTGAGGGCGCATGTGCCACGCCTTAACGTTGACCAATTTGTCTTAAACTTTGGAAATATGTTATTTGTGCTCAAAGGAAGAAAATTGGGGGGCGAATAACATGTAATTAAAAAAAAAAAAATAATGTTCACTCTAGTGAGCAGTCTCCTTCTTCTCTTTTGTCTGTCTCTCTCTCTCTTTCTTGTCTCAATCTTTTTATACTCGATACCGAAGGTAAAGAGTATATTGACTTTGTGCAATGTCCGTCATGGTGTCCGTCCGTCTGTCCGTCTGTCCGTCTGTCCGTCTGTCCGTCTGTCCGTCCGTATGTTCGCAACTTTTTTCCACACCCTTCAAGCTAGAGACTTGAAACTTTCCAATTCTCTTTATCTATGGGATAGTAAATTAAAGTGTCAAGATGGGGGTTCTACGATAACTGGGGGGCTGGCAAATCGATAAATTCGATAACTCAAAACCGATAAATCCACATATTTCGCACATCCTTACAGCTAGAAGTACCAAATTTGGTAAGAAGATAGCTACTAGCAACCCCCAAAAAACTGCATCAAAAATTTTGGAGCCACGCCCCCCATTCCGCCCCCAGCCCCCCCGAATTTTAAAGTTAAAAAAGCCTATATCTCCCACAGTTTTTGAGCTATAGTCACCAAATCTGGTGCCAAGATAGGTGATGCTGACCCCTCAAAAACTGCATCAAAGTTGGATGCCACGCCCACCAATACCGCCCCAGCCACCCCCATGTGCCCCAACGCTTCGTCAAAAACGGGAATGCGTGTATCTTCCAGAGTTGTAGAGCTAGAGCCTCCAAATTTGGTGGGAAGATAGTTGGTAACGACCCCCAAAAAACTGCATCAAAGTTTTGGAGCCACGCCCACCCATTCCGCCCCAGCCCCACCGCATTTTGAAATCAGAAATGGCTATATCTCCCACAGTTTTTGAGCTAGAGCCACCAAATTTGTTGCCAAGATAGGTGATGATGACCCCCAAAAACTGCATCAAAAGTTTGGATGCCACGCCCACCAATACTGCCCTAGCCGCCCCATCCACCCCAACGCTTCGTCAAAAACGGGAATGCGTGTATCTTCCAGAGTTGTGGAGCTAGAGCCACCAAATTTGGTAGGAAGATAGCTGGCAACGACCCCCAAAAATCTGCATCAAAGTTTTGGAGCCACGCCCTCCATTTCGCCCCCCTTTCCCCACTTTTACAATTTTCGAGCTAGAGTCACCAAATTTGGTATGAAGATAGCATTTGACATTTCAGAAAGATCTGCATCAAAAATTTGGATTCCACGCCCACCCATACCGCACCCAGCCCCCTTTTCCCCACTTATTACAAATTTCGAGCTAGAGTCACCAAATTTGGTATGAAGATAGCAATTGACATTTTACAAAGATATGCATCAAAAATTTTGGTGCCACGCCCACCCTTACCGCCCTCAGCCCCCTTTCCCCATCTTTTTAAACTTCGAGCTAAAGTCACCAAATTTGGTATATAGATAGCAATTGACATTCCACAAAGATCTGCATAAAAAAATTTGGATGTCAGGCCCACCCATACCGCCCCCAGCCCCCTTTCCCCACTTATTACAAATTTCGAGCTAGAGTCACCAAATTTAGTATGAAGATAGCAATTGACATTCCACAAGATCTTCACAATTTTCCTCTCTCTATTATCGTTTATTTCTCTCTCTCACTTCTCTTTTTTGTCTCTTTATTCTCATTATTCTCTCTCTTTCTCTTTCTCTTACTGTCTCTTTTCTTTTGTCTCTCTCTCTCATCTCTTTTGTCTCTTCTAATTTTATTTTATTCTCTCTCTTTTCTCTCTCTCTCTCTCACATCTTTTGTCTCTTCTGTTTTTATTTTCTTCTCTCTTTTTTCTCTCTTCTCTTCTAATTATTCTCATTCTCTCTCTACTCTTTTATCTCTCTTTCTCTCTTTTCCTTTTTATCTCTCTTTCTCTTCTCTCTCACGCTTCATATATGTTGCCCTCTCCTCTTTTGTCCCTGTCTGTTCTCTTTTGTCGCTCTTTCTCTTATATTATGCTTCTCTCTATTCTCTTTTGGCCCTCTGTTCTCTTGTATCTCTTTCTTCTCATTCTTCTCTCTCTCTCACTCTTCTCTTTTGTCTTTCTCTCTCTCCCTCTCTCTCTGTATCTTTCTCTCTCTCTATTTCTTACTCTCTCTATCTCTTTATATCTTCTTATCTGTCTCTCTCTCTCTCTCTCAATAGTCTCTCGTTCTCTTCGCTTTTGTCTCTCTCTCACTCTCTCTCTCTCTTCATATTCTATCTTTCTTCTCCTTTTTTCTCCCTTCTCAAATGTCTCTTTATCTTCTCTCTTGCTTTTCTCTTTTTTCTCTTTTGTCACTCTCTCTCTCTCTCTCTCTCTAATATTTTGTATCGCTTTCTTCTTTTTTTATCTCTTTCTCTTCTATTTTGTCCCTTTTTCTCTTCTACTATGTCTATCTCTCGTCTCCTTTGTCTCTCTGCTCTCTTTTCTTTCATGTCAGTCTCCTGCTTTTCTTATGTCTCTCTCGCTCTCTCTCTCTCTCTCCTATATTTTGTCTCTCTCTCTTTTCTTTTGACTCTCTTTCTCTCTTCCCCATTTTCTCTCTCTCTCTCTCTTAGCGTTTATTTCTTTCTCTTCCACATTTCGTTTGTGTCTCTCTCTATCTGCCCAATAGTCGCTCTCATCTCTTCTGTCTCTCACTCTCTTCTATTTTTTGTATTTCTCTCTCTCTCTCTTCTCCTTTGTCTCTTACTCTCTCTCTCTTCTCAATTGTCTTTCTCATCTGTTTTGTCTCTCTCTCTCCCTCCCTTTTGTCTTTTTCTTTCGTCTCTTTTGATTGAATCTCTTCTACTCTGCATTTATGTAAGATGTTTATTATCAAAATATAGTTTATTAATATTAATCCATACGGGAAACAAGGTAATGAATAAAACAAATACGCGACTTTTAATCAAATTCTCAAGCTTCGTCTTGCGTTCGCGGCTGCTACTTCTTGACTGCTCTCGCTCTCTCCGCTCTCTACCGCTGCCCACTCGTTAAGAGTTGCCAACCTACTCGTTGTGAGGGAGCTGCCAACCTCTGTGTACAGGGCTACCTTACATTCGGCCCTCCTGATCATCATCCGTCCCGGATGACAACAGCTCTTCGTTCTCTACCACGTACTTCCACAGTTTGATATTGTCACACCTAGTCCTTCGGCGTTCTTGTCTGTTTTTCTGACGTCGTAGCGCCCATTCCGCTTAATTTTAGTAATTTCGTAAGGCCCCAAATATGAACTGGCCAACTTGCGACCTGCGACGAACTGCGTCCTCTTAATGGCGACGAGATCGCCCAGCTGATATCCCTGCTCGGGACGGCGCTTCTTGTCGTGATTCTGCTTGTATATTTTCTGAGCCCGCTCGATATTGACTTTGGCTTCAGCTCGCAACTTTGCTCGATCATCATTGAACTGCACAATCAGCTCTTGGTTTAGTAGCTCAAGCAAACGGTCCTCAACTTTGGTATTCATCTTGGTTCCGAACATCAGTTCGAACGGCGATGACTTCGTAGCGGCGTGTATATGGGAGTTGATCGCCCTCTGCACCTGTGCAACGTATTTAAACCATTTTGACGGCTCTTCTGTTGACAGCTTTGCAATGATGGACAGGATTGAACGATTCACTCGCTCAATCTGGCCATTTCCTCTGGCGACTCCTGTAGTAGACCAGACGTGCTCTACCATATTCTCTTTAGCAAACTCCGCAAAAGCATTCGATTTAAAAGCGACGCCTCTGTCGCTTACAATGCGCTTCGGAAATCCGAACACACCTGACCACTCGTTCAATTTTTTGATGATTTCTTCGTGACCTGTTGACTTCGTTGTGAACAGCCACACAAATTTGGAGAATCCATCGACAACTGCAAATATGAATGTATACTGCTTCGACGTGGCATCTATGGGCCCCAGGTGATCCACGTGCAACGTATGGAGTGGTACATCACCTTTCTCAATGCAATGCAAGAAGCCTTCTTGCTTGCCTAACTTTCTACTGTGAATGATACAACTGATACAATTAGCAATGACGCTGGCTACTTTACCTTCCAGATGTGGAATGAAAAACTGCTGTTGTACGCTGTGCATAGTTTTTTGTTTGGCGAAGTGACCATCTTCGTGCGCATTTCTGATCACCTCTCCACCAACAACTCGTCTCCTGCGACTTCTTTAAAAAGCAAGCCACCTTTCCGCTTATAGTTCTCGTAAGGGTTACTTTCCAAAATCTTGACGACTGCTTTCACGTGCTCATCTGTTTGCTGCGCTTTCTTTAGGCGCACCGCCAGCTCTGTATACACATTGTAAACCTGCAGGGGGTATCGGCTTAGGTAGTCCACATGTCTCATTTTCTCTGCTGCTCCATGCTCCATTTGTACATAAAAATACTGCAAATGTAGAATCCACTGCGCGACTTCTCTCGGAATATCCAGCTTACTCGTAGTCTGTTTGAAAGCGATGCAGTCCGTAACCAACTTGAACTTGATTCCCAGCAGATAATGCCTGAATTGCTTTAGTGCCAAATAGGCCGCTTTAACTTCTAGAATATAACTGTGCTGCTTTGATTCAGCTTGCGATGTCTTCTTGCTCCAAAAATAAATCGGGTGCAACCTTCCTTCAAACTCCTGCAACAGTACTGCTCCGTATCCATCTTTGCACGCATCTGTTTGCAGCTCTGTTCGTGCATCTCTTTCATAAATTCGTAAGACCGGCTCCCGTGTCAATAAACCTTCAACTTCTGTAAAGACTGCAACTCTTCGGGTCCAATCTTAAATTCAGCTTCTTTCTTTAGCAGCTCTGTGAGTGGCCGTGCAACATGCGCGTACTGCGGCACAAACTTACGAATGAATCCAGTAAGACCCAAAAACGCTTGAACGGCTTTGATATTCTTCGGTGTGGCGAAACGGCTAACAGCTGCAATCTTCTCTGTACCTGGCCAGATTTTTCCGTCTTCGATGACATGGCCCAGAAAATTTATCCGCTCCTGCAAAAAACTAAATTTTTTCCACTTTATTTTAAGGTTATATGTAGCTGCCAACTCCAACACTCGCTGTGTTTTCTGCATGCATTCGTCAACATCTTTGGCGTATATAATTATATCGTCCATGTATAGCTGCATCGTATCCTCGTTGATCAACTATTGAAAGATATGGTTGACAAATCTTATAAACGCGGCTGGAGAGTTTTGAAAACCAAACGGCGCTTTATTGAACTCGAAAAGCCCTTCTCGAGTAACAAATGCTGTATACGCTTTACTGCTTTCCTCTACTGGTACATGAAAGAATCCATTTTCCAGATCCATGATTGTGAACAACTTGGCAGCTTTAAGTCTTTGAATTACATCTTCAATTATCGGCACCGGAAAACGATCTTGCAACACCATACTATTCAATTTTCGATAGTCGACGCATACTCTCAAAGATTGATCTTTCTTTTTGACCACAACAACTCTGCTTGCAACGTGCGACGTCGATTTGCGAACAATACCCTGTTCGAGCCACATATCCACTTGTTGTGCTACGGCTTTTGCTTCTTCTTCCGGCAAACGACTGGGCGACTGGTGAAACGGCTTCACTATTCCATCTGGCACAATTTTCATCTCTATCGGACACTGCATCTTTACTGCTGGTGACTTATAACTGCATTCGATCATTTTTTTAACAGCCTGCTGATATTTTGGAGGGACTAAAAACGCGTTTGGATCCTCTGCGACATTATAGACCAGCAGACATTCTTTGTCAGATTTATCTTTTTGCTCAGCTTCGTAAAATTTAAAACCATACTCGTCAGCTGTAAAATTGAATTTCTTTATAAAATCCAATCCCAATATTACCGCGCAGTTCAGTTCGACAACAAAAAATTTATGTCCCGTCTTTACTTGGTCAACCTCAACGTTTGCAACAAAACATCCCATCGGCTTCGTGCTGGTATTCCCTAGGCCTCTCAATACCGACGCACTACTAGACATCTTAACTCCTTTCAGCCTCTTCAGTACACACTCATTAATAAGTGACACGTCTGCTCCCGTGTCCACTAGGCATTCGACTTCAATCCCGTTTATGAGCATTGCCTTCATACGTCCTCGTTCGGCAATTATTCTCACATTACGTATTTTTTTTGGACAGTCGCGTGAAATATGTTCATTCTCGTTGCAACTGAAGCATTTAGTTTCTGCTGTACACGCTCTCTTTTTATGTTCCGTTGATCCGCAGTTGAAACAATACTCTTTCTTCTTTTCATCTACTTTCTCCGTACTTGGCGCTTTATTTTTCTCACTGCTTCTTTGATCAGCGCGACTCTTGCTCCTATCTTGAACCAGCTCGTATAAATCGTACTCTTCTTTTAAATCTTTGTACGTCACACACCGATACATGCCAACTTTGAATTAATTTTTTATCTGCAGTCCATCAACTATATAACGCAGAACAGCTGACTCTTCAATGTTACCGACACTGGCTAGCTTTTTCATGTTCAACAAGTATTCATGAAACGATTCCGACTTTAATTTTTTCCGTTCACGCAACAAATCATGAATTTCTGCACTGTTCAGCTGTCGCTCAAATTCACTTATTAATGTGCTTTTCAGTGTTGCATAGTCTGAAACGCATTCCGACTCTAAAAACAATCTGGCAGCACTGGTCATTTTGTTTCGCGCTTGAACATATCTCTGTTTTTCCGGCAGGTCGTAAGCATCAGCATTCCGCTCAAAAATTTCAAACCATTTTTTACAGGAATTGACGCACCATCAAAGTCACTTATGATTTTCTCAAAACCATCAACCGATATTTTTACTCGACTTTCTTTCCTCTCATCTGCTTCAACTTTCAACGCTAACAGCTGCAACAGCTGTTCGACTTTGTCGTTCACTTCTGCAATATTTTTCGTGGCCATGGTCATGTCTTTCTCCTCTTCCACTATACTCCCGTTCGCAACTTCTATTGCGTTCTTCACTTTTGAGTTATTCTTTGGCGTACGTGGTGTTTTCGTCATTCCTTCCACTCGCTCTTTGATCCGTTATTTGAGTCTCTACTGTAGTATACACATATATCGAGTGTACACTGTACACACTTCAAATATATTAAATAGCAACACTTTGCCCAAACATTAACATTAAGTGGGTCACCCAGCTCGCTTACATTAAGTGGGTCACCCAGCTCACCTTCAAGCGCTGGTAAAATGATCGCGTAAGGTTGCAACGCGCACAAACGATGCAGCGTCAGCACTCTCACGCTGTGACCTCATACAGACTACATATGTGCATACTCACACTCTCTTTAAATTATGTATTAGACTATGTATGGCTCGCGCGCTGACTTCTCTGCCGAAGCAGCGGTCTGCCTTATACTTAGAAGTAAGAACCTTCAATAATTCAATAAAGAAACCTACTTGGAAATAGACGTGTTTTCCTTAAATGTCTGGAAAACTAAGCACACGTCTACATGGCGACCGTGACACATCCTGCAACAATTTACAAAAACAATAATTAATTCAATACAACAACTGCTGATCAACAACTCCTGTGGCTACAACGATGCGCTCGACTAACAACAAATTGCAACACAAGGCATACAATATCTGAGTGAGTAAAGTGTTTGGAGTATGGGCAAACGCGGTGGTGTAAAGAACAAAGTTACAAAAAGAATAGCACACATTAAGTGGTTATTATTCGCAAGCACAACCCGCGTGGGCTACTGCCCAAAAGTTGGAAGAGGAACTTGACTTTTTAAAGTCACTTAACAAAAAAAAAACCAAGACCAACTCCAGCACTCACTCAGATACAATAAGAAATATCAGCAAAGAAATAATCATAAAAAGTAATCCACAAAAACAGTTGCCGTTAAGGAAGAAATGTTGCCCATTGGACTGCAAGGGGCCATTGGAGTCCCCATTCTGCAAGTATACCTGCGGAACAAAGAATAACCAAAGTGTGGAAGGCTAGAACCGCCGTTCACACCATCGAGGGAAAATAAGCAAATCAAGAAGATAAAATAACAGTGTGGAAGGCATAGGACCGCCGTCCACACCATCGAGGGGAATCAGCAAGTCGACAAGATAAATTAACAGTGAGGAAGGCACAGGACCGTCGTCTTCACCAACGAGGGAGTCCAGGGAACCAAACTATGACAACAATTCCAGATATAAATATAAATAAAAAGAAATACTTTGTAAAATCGCGCGGAACCTTTTCCGCCTGATAGAGCATAGCCCGTAAAGCTATGCACAACAATAGGCAGGCAATTGTCAAACAAATCAATAAGTATCAGACATAAAAAAATTAAAAAAAAAAAAAAAAAAACTTTTGTTAAACTACTATTTTATATTCTTTAAAGAAAAATAATTTACTATGAAAATTAATAATAAGGACACTATTAAATAAAATATGGAAAATAAATTCATTTGATTTAAATAAAAAAAAAAATATATATACAATCTTGATATAGACTTCCATGTCAGTTTTTATTGAAGATAAAATAAACGTATTAAAAAAAGGTTATCATTCACCCAAACAAATTATGGGTCTCGTAGACGTCAAATCTGTGGACTCGACAGCCAACGTAATAAATAAAGTTGACGTGTCGTCCCCAGATCTGAAATACATGCTCATACTAGTATTGATTATCGTTATTCTCATGATATTGAACACAGTGTCCAAATTATATAAAATCCATAAGAGAACTATTAAAAAAAAGGTACATGAATCGAGCAAACGACTAAGACAAAGTAGACAAAATATAAATTTTTACCAAAAATTATTCATTATGTTAGAAGCAAAAATAGATACAATTTATAGTAAATACTCAGACTTCCGTATATAAGCTATAAAAATTTTATCACGATTTCGTGAATACATAACCATTTATAAATTTATCTATGGAATCTATGGAAAATTATAATACATTT
>JAEIGR010000309.1:0-15261 GCA_018904305.1 Scaptomyza montana | reverse complement strand
AATTGTTAGAAGTTGCGTGCATTGTTTTCGCTATAAGCCAAAATTATTGGGGCAAATCATGGGAAATCTGCCAGCAGGTCGCCTCCGTGAAGGTCGGCCGTTCAAGGTATCTGGCGTAGATTTCTGTTCGCCTTTTCATGTGAGCTACAGGATTAGAGGTAGACCACCCGTAAAAATGTACGTTGCCGTTTTTGTTTGTTTCGCCTCAAAGGCAGTCCACTTGAAACTGGTAAAAGATCTTTACACTGATGCCTTTTTAAATGTTTTTAAAATGTTCATTGGGAGACGAGGGCTTGCGGAGAAGATGTACAGCGAAAACGCGGTAAATTTTGTCGGAGCGAGCAACGTGCTGAGGGAAGTGCAAGCAGCGTTCCACTAGAGCGAGGAGAAGTTGCAGGAGTACGCAGCACAGAAAGCTGTGCAATGGAGGTTTATCCCTCCGAGGGCACCGCACTCAGGCAACGCCAAGCTGTCGCCGGACGAGTTGAGTACGCATCTGGTGGATGTCGAAGCGTTGCTCAATTCCAGGCCACTCGTGACAAACACCAGCGATCCCAACGACGGGGAAGCAGTAACTCCAGGACACTTGCTCATCGGCCAGCCTTTCCTGGGGCTGCCCACAGGATTCACGCCCAACAAGCGTGAACCTGCAGTCTTGAAGCGGTGGCAACAGTTGTTGGAGCTCAAACTGCACTTCTGGCGCAAGTGGTCCAAGGACTACCTACTCAGCCTGCAGCAGCGAGCCCAATGGAGCAGAGGCGATGCCAATCTGGTCGAAGGGGTGGTCGTTCTGGTGCACGACGACAGCACCCCCCCGCAACGATGGATCACCGGGCGCGTGACACGCGCAATCGCAGGCGAGGACGGCAAGGTGCGGGTGGCCGAAATCAGGACTCCGGCCGGCGTCATTAAACGACCGGTACACAGGCTGGCACCACTTCCCATGGATGGATGTTGAAGACCGGACTCGTCAACGGGGCCGGAATGTTCGAGCAGAATAATTATATTGCTAATAATTTAGTTTGTTAACATAGCATAAGTTAGTTTAAGATTAAATTTGAGGTCGCTCTTAAGCTATTTTAGCTTTAGGCCGATCGGCAATCTGCCAACGGAGAATTGTGGCGTATGCACATTTGCTTAGGCTAAGCTAATTTTAATTGTCGTATTTTACTTGAAGCTACCAGACAAATATTAATCTCGCTGTCAACCCTGAATGGGATGGAACTTGCCTTCAGTAAATCCGCCAAATACTTAGGGCTCACACTCGATAGTAAACTAGACTGAATTCTTTACACAGAAGAACGAGTTAAGAAGGCCTCAGTCGCACTATATACATGCGAGAAGTCCATTCGACTGAAATGGGGAATGGCACCATCACGCTGTGGCTGTACACAGCCATCGTTCGGCCCATCCTTCTGTATGGGGTGTCAGTATGGTGGCCAACTCTGTCTAAGAATACATCTGTCTTTAAGCTTGGTAAAGAACAGCGTGCCGCTGGACTGACCACAACAGGAGCTCTTAGAACGACACCAACTGAGGCTCTCGACAATATACTAAATCTCCTACCAATAGACCAAATGGGGAAATTAGTAGCAACTCTCTGTGCCCTACGCATGAGGGAAACCAAGCAGTGGTCCGAGCAGAAGTTTGAACACTTCAATATTCTAGTGGGTAACATGCTTATCCCCTCAAACACGGACTTTTGTTGTCCTCAGGAATTCCCCGTAACCCCTTTCCATACACTATGCCTCCCAAGGGAGGAGTGGTGCCCAGGCACGCCAGGGCCGATAAACTCTGTAAAAATTTACACCGATGGCTCTAAGCTAGACGACCGGGTAGGGGGAGGCGCTTTTGCGAAGAGCTTTCTATAAGCAAATCGTTCAGCCTTCCTGATCACTGCAGTGTGTTTCAAGCCGAGATCGCTGCAATACAGGAGGCACTCTCATACATTTCCGAAAGTAAATGCTCTGCAGCAAGGTTCGGCATATTTTCTGATAGCCAGGCGGCTATCAAATCTCTAAAGACGATATCATCAAATTCGATATCCGTTACAAACTGGCGCAGATCTCTACAGGGGATGGCAGAGCAGTTCGAAATAAACCTCATTTGGGTGCCCGGACATAAAGGCATCGAGGGCAACTGTAAAGCAGACGAGCTGGCAAGGCATGGTACTACCATGCCTCTCCTCGCAGATAAGGAGGGCTTGATTTCTAGGCAAACCTGGCCAATGCGCTGCAAGAAGCGCTCTTCAGGCCTAATCCACCTAAGCAGATTAGGCTGTACTTCCGTAATTAGAGCCATTACGGGGCACTGGCTAGTGGGTACTCCCGCAGCGAGACTTCTAGCCCCTTCTAACGGCTTCTGCAGAAGCTGTCGTGACGAGGAGGAGGAGGAAACAGTTTCACACCTTTTCTGCGACTGTCCGGCACTCTGCATAAATATAAATCGCTATCTTGGTTCTTTCTTTTTATCGGACCTCACTCAACTGGCGGATATTAACCCGAAAAATATCCTGAGTTTTATTCAAGACTCGGGCTGGGACCACTCCCTCGAAAGTGGTGTGACACACTCTATGTCTGTGTAGATGGTTTTTGGATAAAGTCCAAAACGCGGCACCACAACGGGCCAATACATGGCCTATGTGAGTGGGGGATTCTTCGAACTTCTCACTACCGCTTTAACCTAACGTAACCTATTTTTCTTACCACAAACCTTTAGTAACGATAATATATATTTAAGAATAAATGTATATTTTGTTTTGGAAAATTTTTCCATATTTATTATTACACATGTTATATTATAAAATAATTGAATGCATACTTTGTTTAAGTTAAACATTTATTAAATGCTTTATATACAAATATAAATAAATAAATGTTCTTATATTGAATGCTGAAAGTTGCGTTAAGTCTTTGAAATAAAGGAAGATGTTTCGCTAGTTCGAAATTTTCTGTGTTTTGTGATCCGCACAAAATAAAACTTCACTTAATTGCCACAGGAGTTGACCGTGAAAATGGTCCAGTTGAACGTGTGATGATTACACTAAATAATTTGTTGACTGCGGTAGAAGAAAGTCAGCGGTCTTGGCAAGACGCTCTTGGTTAAGTACAGCTTGCATTTAATTTTACAGTTAGTTGTGTAAGTTGCATTAAGGTAGAAATGTTGATCGGAAAAAGGAACGACCACTAAGATTCGTCCGAATACAAAAATTTAGAGTAGCACCAAACCAAATTGGATTCAACATTTAAAGGGCCGTCTTTAATAATATAAGCTTTGGACGGTGACACGACATGTTGAAGTCACTAAAAAGTAAGCGATTGTACAAGTATTGTCAGGAAAATATTCGAAAAATACCAGGCATTGGGATACCAAATGAATTGGACACTGAAAACCAACAAGTATGAAGCTCTTATAGAGTCGTCATGAGGTCAAATTCCCACTGCCAGTTGGAATATGAAATCGTGGCGACACTTCTCTCACAGAGCGCTGTTGTCGACTTTTTTCTCTGTCAGCGCATTTCGTGCCCGAGTTTCAAGTCACTGTGCTTGCCGACTGTGCTAAGCTTTTTTCTCTCATAGCACAGCCAGCCAGCCATTCTGTGTGTATGCGCCCGTATGCCAGCGATATTGTAGCGCGCAGTAGCTTTTTCGTTTGCTGTGCGCCCTTCTTTTGCTTGTATATGCATATGAGCGTGTGTATATACATAGTGAAGCTATGCACTATATCCACATACATATATATTTCCATATGTTTGCAGTTTTGCTGGGATATAGGCTTTCTACTGATTTTTGAACATCGAACAGCAAAATAAACAAGCGTCTATGTATGCTTATGCATATGAGCGTATTCTTCTTGTGTGCTTGTTTGTTTGTATTTTGCTTATTTTTATACCCTTAACCAGAGCTCGCAAGAAACTCTCGAGACTTTCAGACTGTCCGAAAAAAACCACTCTCATTGGGACATAATGCAAAAAGCGAGCGAGAAAACACAAACATTTCTGTTCTTGATCAATGAGTGGAATGCTCAAGCAAAGACAGTTTTTTTCGATTTCGTTTTGCTCGTGTCTTCTGAGGAGCGTTTTGGGTGAGCACAATCGCCAAAGTCTCTTTTGCGTATGTATGCGTGTTTTTGTGTATTTTGCTTGGGTGTGTGCGTCGGTTTACTAGTATAGTAAACAAAATTACACACATACATGCATAAGAAAAAGAAACTTTTTGCTTCCACTTTTAACATTTTGCTCATTTGCGGAGGCTCATTTGATGAGCAACGAAAATTTGTCTCTTCTCAAGTTGTTATTGCACGACTGTTCCGTCTGTTTGCTCAATGGAAAATACGAAACAGAGAACACAAGAGAACCGAAAAAAAGTGTTTTGCTCAGAGAGAGACGGAGGGCGCGTTAGTTTTTTCTGTTTCTATGCTGAATAGAGGGCAATAAAAGAATGTGTTGAGCGTCATTTGCGAGGTATGCCCTTAACCCATAAAATGGGTAAATAAGGGTATAATGGTTTTGTGCAAAAGTATGTAACAGGCAGATGGAAGCATCTCCGACCCCATAAAGTATATATATTCTTGATCAGCATCAACAGCCGAGTCGATTTAGCCATGTCCGTCTGTCCGTCCGTCTGTCCGTCTGCCCGTCTGTCCGTCTGACCGTCTGACCGTCTGTCCGTCTGTCCGTCTGTATGAACGCGTGGATCTCAGAGACTACAAGAGCTAGAGACTTCAGATTTTGAATATAAGTTTGCTTCAAATTATCGATAACTATTCTGGTTTCCGATATACACATAATATCGATAACAAAAAAATATCGAATTTGGAAAATGTAAAAATGAGGGTTGAAAGAATGGGTAACGATAGATATTTTCTGAAAATATCGTCCAAATCGGTTAAGAAACACCGGAGATATCGAATTTTATCGATTGAAGTTAAGTCAGTGTACCCAAGTCTTATATAAATTTAATTTATTTATTGCAACTGGGTTCAGGGTATCTTCTAGTCGGGCTCTCCCGACTAGAGCATTCTTACTTGTTCATTCCTTGACCTAGCTGTAAAATAACAAAACACATGAACTTATGAATATACACATACATATAAAAATATATATATAGGAATGTGCGTTTGCTTATGCTTGCACTTTTCGTGGGACTCAGGCTTTGTAACAATTTTTGTTGTTATTCTTGCTGATCTTTCATACTCTATCATGTTTTCAGTTCTTTGACCATTTTCAGCAATTTTGCCAGCGCAACTACTATACAACCACCGAAAGTTTATTCAGTAGTGCACTTGTGCAAGGCATTTGCTGAAAACTCGGAATATAAGAAAATAAAAGCAAATAAAGAGGCGGACAATGTGTCACATACATTCACATATTTATATTTATGTGTGGTATTAATACACTCATATCATTTTGCTGCTGATCGGCTATGTTCAGATCGCCAGAAAAATATTAGTTAGCAGAGGCTGTTACTGCAAAGCCAATCGCCACCGATCGTTGCCGAGCTGAGCAAAGCTAGAAGTCTTTGCTAATATTTTTCTGGTTTTAAGGTTTTTGTAGGCAAAATACAAATTCTGCACCAAATTTAATTGATAATAGTAGAGAAAGGATACACACAGAATGGCTGGCTGGCTTTGCCATGAGAGAAAAAAGCGTAGCACAGTCGGCAAGCACAGTGACTTGAAACTCGGGCACGAAATGCGCTGACAGAGAAAAAAGTCGACAACAGCGCTCTGTGAGAGAAGTGTCGCCACGATTTCATATTCCAACTGGCAGTGGGAATTTGACCTCATGACGACTCTATAAGAGCTTCATACTTGTTGGTTTTCAGTGTCCAATTCATTTGGTATCCCACTGCCTGGTATTTTTCGAATATTTTCCTGACAATACTTGTACAATCGCTTACTTTTTAGTGACTTCAACATGTCGTGTCACCGTCCAAAGCTTATATTATTAAAGACGGCCCTTTAAATGTTGAATCCAATTTGGTTTGGTGCTACTCTAAATTTTTGTATTCGGACGAATCTTAGTGGTCGTTCCTTTTTCCGATCAACATTTCTACCTTAATGCAACTTACACAACTAACTGTAAAATTAAATGCAAGCTGTACTTAACCAAGAGCGTCTTGCCAAGACCGCTGACTTTCTTCTACCGCAGTCAACAAATTATTTAGTGTAATCATCACACGTTCAACTGGACCATTTTCACGGTCAACTCCTGTGTCAATTAAGTGAAGCTTTATTTTGTGCGGATCACAAAACACAGAAAATTTCGAACTAGCGAAACATCTTCCTTTATTTCAAAGACTTAACGCAACTTTCAGCATTCAATATAGTGTGTACCGCACACACATTCTGTAGAAGTTATGCTTCTTATGGGTTAAAAAACCTAGAATTGTTACATATTTATACCCTTCACATGTGAATCAGGGTATATTGACTTTGTCATAAATCTGTAACGCCTTAAAGGAATGATGGGAGACCCCATAAACTATATATCAAAATGATCAGGACGAGCTCAGGAATTGATTTCCGCGTGTCCGTCTGTCCGTCTGTCCGTCTGTCTGTTTCAACACGATTTCCGGCCAAACTGCTGAACCGATCTTGATGAAACTTTCACAGATTGCTTAGATCATGTCGGGTTTGTTCACTATGAAATTTCATCCCGATCGGAGCATTCTACGATATAGCCACCATATAAATTTACCATATCAACACGATTTCCGGCCAAACTGCTGAACCGATCTTGATGAAACTTTCACAGATTGCTTAGATCATGTCGGGTTTGTTCACTATGAAATTTCATCCCGATCGGAGCATTCTACGACATAGCCACCATACAAATTTACCATATCAACACGATTTCCGGCCAAACTGCTGAACCGATCTTGATGAAACTTTCACAGATTGCTTAGATCATGTCGGGTTTGTTCACTATGAAATTTCATTTCGATCGGAGCATTCTACGACATAGCCACCATACAAATTTACCATATCGTACTATCAATTGTTGTCTCTGTCGTGCACTTTCAAGTACCTACATGTCAAATTGTTGTTGTTGCACACGAACAAGTAAATGACGCTCAAGAGTAAAAATATTAGCGAAAAATTACCAACAACTGCACAGAAAAATAAGAGGGGGAGCATTGATTTGGCTGTGTGAAGGGTATCATAGTCTTGGCATAGCCAAAATTAACTATGCGCCACTATGTTTTCTTTATATATTTATTAATATTTGTATATAAAGCATTTAATAAATGTTTAACTTAAACAAAATATGCATTCAATTATTTTTATACCCTTAACCCATAAAATGGGTAAATAAGGGTATAATGGTTTTGTGCAAAAGTATGTAACAGGCAGAAGGAAGCATCTCCGACCCCATAAAGTATATATATTCTTGATCAGCATCAATAGCCAAGTCGATTAAGCCATGTCCGTCTGTCCGTCTGTCTGTCCGTCTGTCCGTCTGTATGAACGCGTGGATCTCAGAGACTGCAAGAGCTAGAGACTTCAGATTTGGGATATAAGTTCTCCTATACCATGAGCAGAACAAGTTTGCTTCAAATTATCGATAACTATTCTGGTTTCCGATATACACATGGAATCGATAACAAAAACATATCGAATTTGGAAAATGTAAAAATGAGGGTTGAAAGAATGAGTAACGATAAATCTTTTCTGAAAATTTCGTCCAAATCGGCCTTCTTACTTGTTGATTTTATAATATAACATGTGTAATAATAAATATGGAAAAATTTTCCAAAACAAAATATACATTTATTCTTAAATATATATTATCGTTACTAAAGGTTTGTGGTAAGAAAAATAGGTTACGTTAGGTTAAAGCGGTAGTGAGAAGTTCGAAGAATCCCCCACTCACATAGGCCATGTATTGGCCCGTTGTGGTGCCGCGTTTTGGACTTTATCCAAAAACCATCTACACAGACATAGAGTGTGTCACACCACTTTGGAGGGAGTGGTCCCAGCCCGAGTCTTGAATAAAACACAGGATATTTTTCGGGTTAATATCCGCCAGTTGAGTGAGGTCCGATAAAAAGAAAGAACCAAGATAGCGATTTATATTTATGCAGAGTGCCGGACAGTCGCAGAAAAGGTGTGAAACTGTTTCCTCCTCCTCCTCGTCACGACAGCTTCTGCAGAAGCCGTTAGAAGGGGCTAGAAGTCTCGCTGCGGGAGTACCCACTAGCCAGTGCCCCGTAATGGCTCTAATTACGGAAGTACAGCCTAATCTGCTTAGGTGGATTAGGCCTGAAGAGCGCTTCTTGCAGCGCATTGGCCAGGTTTGCCTAGAAATCAAGCCCTCCTTATCTGCGAGGAGAGGCATGGTAGTACCATGCCTTGCCAGCTCGTCTACTTTACAGTTGCCCTCGATGCCTTTATGTCCGGGCACCCAAATGAGGTTTATTTCGAACTGCTCTGCCATCCCCTGTAGAGATCTGCGCCAGTTTGTAACGGATATCGAATTTGATGATATCGTCTTTAGAGATTTGATAGCCGCCTGGCTATCAGAAAATATGCAGATCCTTGCTGCAGAGCATTTACTTTCGGAAATGTATGAGAGTGCCTCCTGTATTGCAGCGATCTCGGCTTGAAACACACTGCAGTGATCAGGAAGGCTGAACGATTTGCTTATAGAAAGCTCTTCGCAAAAGCGCCTCCCCCTACCCGGTCGTCTAGCTTAGAGCCATCGGTGTAAATTTTTACAGAGTTTATCGGCCCTGGCGTGCCTGGGCACCACTCCTCCCTTGGGAGGCATAGTGTATGGAAAGGGGTTACGGGGAATTCCTGAGGACAACAAAAGTCCGTGTTTGAGGGGATAAGCATGTTACCCACTAGAATATTGAAGTGTTCAAACTTCTGCTCGGACCACTGCTTGGTTTCCCTCATGCGTAGGGCACAGAGAGTTGCTACTAATTTCCCCATTTGGTCTATTGGTAGGAGATTTAGTATATTGTCGAGAGCCTCAGTTGGTGTCGTTCTAAGAGCTCCTGTTGGGGTCAGTCCAGCGGCACGCTGTTCTTTACCAAGCTTAAAGACAGATGTATTCTTAGACAGAGTTGGCCACCATACTGACACCCCATACAGAAGGATGGGCCGAACGATGGCGGTGTACAGCCACAGCGTGATGGTGCCATTCCCCATTTCAGTCGAATGGACTTCTCGCATGTATATAGTGCGACTGAGGCCTTCTTAACTCGTTCTGCTGTGTAAAGAATTCAGTCTAGTTTACTATCGAGTGTGAGCCCTAAGTATTTGGCGGATTTACTGAAGGCAAGTTCCATCCCATTCAGGGTTGGTGGTCTGAGCGGAGGGATCTTATACTTCTTAGTGAAGAGGACTGAAAAATCTATTATTTTATAGATTATTAAACAAACAAGTGAAATGATGAGACACGGTTTTTTCGTGCAAAATTGACAGCGAGATTAATATTTGTCTGGTAGCTTCAAGTATAATACGACAATTAAAATTAGCTTAGCCTAAGCAAATGTGCATACGCCACAATTCTCCGTTGGCAGATTGCCGATCGGCCTAAAGCTAACATAGCTTAAGAGCGACCTCAAATTTAATCTTAAACTAACTTATGCTATGTTAACAAACTAAATTATTAGCAATATAATTATTCTGCTCGAACATTCCGGCCCCGTTGACGAGTCCGGTCTTCAACATCCATCCATGGGAAGTGGTGCCAGCCTGTGTACCGGTCGTTTACTGACGCCGGCCGGAGTCCTGATTTCGGCCACCCGCACCTTGCTGTCTTCGCCACGCGCCCGGTGATCCATCGTTGCGGGGGGGTGCTGTCGTCGTGCACCAGAACGACCACCCCTTCGACCAGATTGGCATCGCCTCTGCTCCATTGGGCTCGCTGCTGCAGGCTTAGTAGGTAGTCCTTGGACCACTTGCGCCAGAAGTGCAGTTTGAGCTCCAACAACTGTTGCCACCGCTTCAAGACTGCAGGTTCACGCTTGTTGGGCGTGAATCCTGTGGGCAGCCCCAGGAAAGGCTGGCCGATGAGCAAGTGCCCTGGAGTTACTGCTTCCCCGTCGTTGGGATCGCTGGTGTTTGTCACGAGTGGCCTGGAATTGAGCAACGCTTCGACATCCACCAGATGCGTACTCAACTCGTCCGGCGTCAGCTTGGCGTTGCCTGAGTGCGGTGCCCTCGGAGGGATAAACCTCCATTGCACAGCTTTCTGTGCTGCGTACTCCTGCAATTTCTCCTCGCTCTAGTGGAACGCTGCTTGCACTTCCCTCAGCACGTTGCTCGCTCCGACAAAATTTACCGCGTTTTCGCTGTACATCTTCTCCGCAAGCCCTCGTCTCCCAATGAACATTTTGAAAACATTTAAAAAGGCATCAGTGTAAAGATCTTTTACCAGTTTCAAGTGGACTGCCTTTGAGGCGAAACAAACAAAAACGGCAACGTACATTTTTACGGGTGGTCTACCTCTTATCTTGTAGCTCACAGAAAATTACGCCAGATACCTTGAACGGCCGACCTTCACGGAGGCGATCTGCTGGCAGATTTCCCATGATTTGCCCCAATAATTTCGGCTTATAGCGAAAACAATGAACGCAACTTCCAACAATTGCAGTACATGCGCTACGGCATTGACCAACCAAACTTACTGCCTTAATAATCCAACAAGAAACTTGGCACTAGCCAGGTAGTGCCTAAGGTGCAAATACCTGATGAAAAGGCTGATGAATTCAGAACTCTTTGGTAGTGTTGTGTCTTGATCTTATTGGCACGCGGTACGAGAGTGACCGTCGCTTTTATTAATCTCGAAAAGATACCATAATCTTAAGTATACATTAACATTATAAAAAAATTCCAACCCCCCCCCCAAGGTCTGTACATATATATATATATTGTGCTTATTGAAATTCCAACATATTTACAACTTAAGGTGCAAGGGAATGTGTTTTACAATATTTAACTTTTTTTTTGTTTTTATCTTTCATTCATTTCATTTTTTTGTTTTTATCTTCATTTTTCTAAGTACGGGTTAAATATTACTTCAAGACTCTACCATCCTCCGAAGGTGGAAGAAAACGTTTTGTTGTTGTTCCAACAAGGTAAAAACTGCAGTCGGGACCTCCACACTGCCAAGGTTGGGGGACTGATTTTGATTTTCTTTCATGCGTTCTCCTTCTTCATAGACTGTGATAGCACTACTATTTTCAGAGCCATTTGCTGGTCGAATCTGGTCCGCATGTCTCTTAATGGAGCGATTATTATGGGTAAACGAACATAAATACGTACGTGTGCCTAGTTTTCTGTCTACTTTGCTGGTGACCAACTAGACTGATTGGGATTGCTATAATCTTTAATAAAGATCTTTTGTCCTGCTCTGAATTCAATATCTCTATTTCCTTTGTGATTTAAAACACTTCGATTTTGTCTGTCAGTAATTATTTCTCTTGTGGTGGGCGGTTTGAGTAAATCAAATCTGGTCTTGATACCTCTTTTGAAGAAAATCTTCGAAGGCGTTTCACCTGTAGTGCAGTGTTTCGAGTTTCTGTAGTCTTTCAAAAATCTATTAACAACATTTTCTAACTTTTCATTGGGATATTTCTTTAAACTCGCGTACGTAGCTTTCTTTAAAATTTTTACAAATATTTCAGCTTGCCCATTAGTGGCTGGATGTCCGGGTGCAGTAAGAGTGTGCTTGATACCGTTCATTTGCATAAACTGCTTAAATTCACCCGAGGTGAACTGCCGCCCATTGTCACTGACAAGGGTATCCACTAATCCATATCTACAGAATAATTCTCTCAACTTGCTTATTGTGAACTCAGAAGTAATGTGTTTTGTCACAAAAACCTCAGTCCATTTGGAATAAGAGTCTACCACGACAAATAAGTACTGGTTTTGAATGGGTCCAGCAAAGTCGACATGTATTCTTTTCCAAACTGATGTTTCAGGTTCCCATGGTATGAGAACACTCTTTTCAGGATCGCTCTGTAACTCCTGACATTGAACACAATCTTGAATTAGGTTCTCAATATCCTTGTCTAGTCCTGGCCACCATATGTACGATCGAGCCAAAGACTTAGACTTTACAATACCTAAATGTGATAAGTGCAAATAGCTAAGAACTTCTTGTTGCCATTTTTTTGGTATGATTATCCTGTATCCCCACATAATACAACCATACTCCACAGAGAGTTCATTTTCTTTGTTCTTGTAAGGCTTAAATGCATCACCCTTTAAAAATTGAAGGGTGTTATCCTCAATTGCCTTAGCTACCTTTGATAATATGGGATCGCGTCTTGTTTGAGTTGCTATACGTTTGAAGTCTAATCTTAGGTGATTTTGTTCTTCCAATAAATTAATGTAACTTATCTCATCTTTGCCCGAATTAGCATAGCTCTCATTAGTCTGCGGCATCCTTGATAAACTATCTGCTTCATTGCAGTTGCCTTTTACATACTCAACCCGATAATCAAATCCCGATAGAATCAACGCCCATCTCTGTACTCTAGCTGAAGCCATCAAAGGTAACCCTTTTGCTTCCCCGAATACACTGATAAGTGGCTTGTGATCAGTTCTGAGTAGAAATTTATTTCCTAACAGATACTGTTTTAGTTTTGTTACACAAAAAACTATTGCTAAAGCTTCCTTTTCTATTGTGCTATATCTTTTCTCAGTGTCTTGTAACGCCCTTGAAACAAACGCAATCGGTTTTAACATGCCGTTTTCATATTTGTGCGCTAGAATTCCAGCCACTGCATTGTTACAAGCATCGGTAGTTAACACTATTTCTAATTTTGGATTAAAATGGACTAATACATTGTCCGACGCAATATCTTTCTTGATAATTTCGTATGCAATTTTGCATTCTTCGTTCCATGAAAACTTGGTGTCTTTCCTTAAAAGATTATAGAAGGGTGTCATTTTCTCTGCGAACTGATCAATAAATTTAGAATAATAATTGACCATTCCAGTGAAAGCTCTAACTTCTGTAATATTACGTGGCGTGGGAGCATTTATGATGCATGAAATACGCTCATTATTCTTTCTTAAACCATTTTTGTCTATTGTAAATCCAAGATATGAGATTTCGTTTTTGAAAAATTCACACTTATGTTTGTTGAGCTTTAGTCCTGCTTCCTGAAGTTTCGATAATACCGACTTCAGTGAACTTAAATGAGATCTCATGTCTGGACCTGTGACTGTGATGTCATCTTGATATACTATTACAAATGGAATGCCTCGCAATAAGTTTTCAATCGTCTTTTGAAATATGGCAGCGGCAATTTTTATGCCAAATGGTAACCGTTTTACCTTTAAGGTGCCAATGTGTGTGCTCCATGTACACAATAGTTGCGATTGTTCATCAAGTATTAACTGATTGTACGCTTGAGACAGGTCAAGCTTTGTAAATAATTGTCCTCCTTCCAGTGATGTGAAAATCTCATCAATTCTTGGTAAGGGATATTTAAAATCTACTACAAACTTATTTATTGTTACTTTATAGTCAGCGCAAACTCTAATGTCACCATTAGTTTTCATGACTGGAACTAGTGGTGTACCCCACTCTGAGTTATCAACAAATTCAAGCATCCCTTGTCTAATTAATTCTCTAAGTTTCTCCTCGACCTTTGATTTCCATGCTAATGGTAGCGGTCTCGGTTTGCAAAAAGATTGGCTTTGCTTCACTACAGAGTTTTAAAGATACCTTATTTCCGTTGAATGCCCCTAGGCAGTCTGTAAACACAGACGAATACTCTTGTTTAATCTGCTCGATTATTGTGATATGGCTATTAACCCCAGTAATACTGTTCACTTGACACAGCTCAAATCCGAATGTTCGTAAAAACGATCTACCTAACAACGGAGGATTATCAGTGTTGGTCACAACAACAGTAACAGATTTCGATAGGCCACGAAACGTGATTATGGCGTCAAACTCACCCAATACGCGTATACGATCTCCACTGTAGTTGACATATGATACATGGCATTTTCTTAATTTTTTGCGCCTTTAATCGCACAAACAGTCTATTAGAAATGAGATTGCATGGTGCTCCGGTGTCGCATGTTGCATTAATCTCAAAACCTTGAATACCAACCAGCAGTGTGTAGAGTCCGTCCTGCGCAATACCTATATTGAAAATGTGCTCATTATATAATGTGTTTAGTTGTTGTTGACCTGATACATAATTTACATTATTATTTACTTTATTACTTTTTTTGCTTCTACACACCGAAGCCAAATGTCCTATCTTATGACAATTATGACATTCGCTGTCTCTATACTTGCATGACGCTGACACATGATTACGCCATCCACAATGACTGCAGGGCTTATTTGTCCTCTTGCGTTGCCTCCTCAGTTCCAGAATCCGGGTTGTGTCTATATCGACCTTGCTTAACCAAATTGACCATGTCCGTCTTTTCGTCCATCGAAGAGTTGATTTTCGCTGTGTTTCTGGTCTCCACCATCATTGCCTTGCGTAGCGCCTTCGTTAATGAAATTGTTTCATCTTCTTCACATAGCCTTTCAAATATGTGTGCTGACATGCCCACTATGAATTTGTCCAATACGCATGCATTTAGGTTAGGTCCGAACTTGCAGGTTACGGCGAGCTGCTTAACTCTAGCAAACCAATCAGCTACAGACTCATCGCAATTTTTATTTGCTTGATAGAATCGTCTGCGTTCATGAAAAATTATCACTGATGGTGTAAAGTGTGTTTGCAACATCTCACACAGCTCTGCATATGTACGCGATGAAGGCAACGTGGGATCACAGAGGTTATGTAACACTCTGTACGCTTCATCCCCTACTGATCTCAGTAGTATAGCTCGTTGCATCTTCTCTGTAGAGCAATCAATCTCGTGAAAGTGTATTTCTAGGCGCTCCTTCCATAAGTTCCAATCAACTTGACCTGGTACAAATTCTGAGACTCCCGCTGTCCGCATGTATGTGCCATGTGCTGCACTCGTCACATTTGACGCTGCTGCTTCGCCTTCCTCTTTTGGTGGCATATCTACGCCACTAGGTGCACTGTATACGTATTTATCTTTTGTTTCGTGTATTTACACGTTTTTGCAATAGGTATAACTTATTAAGTTTTTGCTTTTATTTTTTTTTGTCCTCGTCGCCAATATGTTGTGTCTTGATCTTATTGGCACGCGGTACGAGAGTGACCGTCGCTTTTATTAATCTCGAAAAGATACCATAATCTTAAGTATACATTATATACTAACATTATATCGATAACAATGATCGATATC